>JAOBRD020485287.1:0-17554 GCA_027575215.2 Hydrozoanthus sils | reverse complement strand
CCCCTGTCCCCCCAACCAAATTATTGGGGGGGCCAGTGCCCCCTGCCCCCCCCCGGTTCCGCCGCCCATGAAGAATGACCCGCAAGAGAAGCTTAAAGTTTGCTTACTTGGAAATTAAACGTGCAATTCGCAAACAGTCTATCGGTAAATTGGTTGAGTGGCAACTTTTTTGAAGCACTATTTAGCGAATCGTGGTTGTATGGACTCGCATACGATGATTGTATTTCTGCTGATTGTTGATCCAGGATCTAGTTTCCTGTGTCTTTGGCAATTAAAAAAAAGATGTCTTCTTTTTCTGATTAATTGAGGCCGAGGCGTGCTGCCCAGACTTTTTAGTTTCTTATTTAGATTGGATTTTGTCTTAATTATTTTTTTTTGCTGTGTTTGCGTCTACGAAATGCTGCAATTCCTCGTCCGTAAGGAAGGGGATTGTTTTTTTGTTCTTAAACAACCGCAGTTTGTGAGAAAAGTTCATTTTCTTTCACCCCTGTTCTTTTCCCTTTTTCACATTCTGCTAATGCCAATTCAAGTTTGAGAGAAAAAAAAGGAAAAGAAAAAGATTGGGAATCATTACTTTTTAAAACCAAATTTGGCAAATATTTATTTAATGCAGTACGCGTCAGATTTAACCAATGAAAATGCCAGAAAAAAGCCATGTTGAACAGAGAATGGCGGACCCATATAATAAAGTAGTAGTAGTAGTAGTACAATAGAGCTGCATAAGTGGTTAAATGTGTACATTATAGGATTGTTCACTCAAAATGTTTAATGAAAATATCTTTTAGAAACTAAAAGGTTTGAGCATTTTGTAACAAATAATTTAAATCTTACCAAAAGAAGAAAATTACTGTAAATCATACCAGGTTTTTAATACTTCTCGACAGGATCCACACGCAACACGATCATCGCCAACACTTTCCCCAGTTTGTTGGTTCCACTACACATGTACGGGCCAGCGTCGTCATATCGAGTTTTCCTGATTATTAGGTCTTTACCGGTATCTACATGACGTCCTTCAGGCATGCGCTCTGACGCCCTTTCCCATACTAGTTTTGGTGGTGGATAACCAAATATCTCACACGTTAACGTTGTGTCCCAATTCTCGTATCCGGTGTGATAGATTTCACTCGGAGTAGTAAATCTTGGAGCAACTGAGAAGTTTGTAAAATAAGTTTTTGGTAAACGAATAAAGAAAGTTTAGGTCATTTCAACAACAATATTTTAGTGTTATTTTTTGATAAAACCAACGAAAGATTTATACATTCCTATCAGTATCCCCGGTACAGTACCGGGGAAAAAGTCCAATGGCCTTCGGTCAAGTTTCCTAATTTACTAGTCTCTCTACCTATTCCTGAATCAAATAAATTAACTTTATTTATGCTACCTTCAACGGCAATCTCGGTTTTAGCCTTGACACGTCCAACAAAGTTTCGTGCCTCGCAATGGTACAAACCACGATCAGTAAACGTTATATTTTTGATAACCAAGGTTCCGTTTTCGCTGGCGTAAAGTTCGCTTTCAATTTGTTGCCTCCCTTTAAACCACGTGATCTCAGGTATGGGAAATCCTGTTGCTTTGCATGTTATTATGACGTCAGCATACTCATGCACAGTTATCTTTCGCTGGGGAGTCAACACCAGTTTAGGAAGCGCTGCAAAAGACGTTCTAACAGTTTGTAAACTACTTATGCGCTGACAATTAAGTATTTATATGCCAAACAATACAAAAGATAGTCTACAATTGAAATTTTTAATTAGATTCTTGGACAAAAAATGATATTTAAGACACCTAGTAGTTTTCTTCCTGGCGCGATCCATTATTTCAATTCGGCGTTGGAAATTTCACCGACTTGCTCCTAACATAGTACTGTAACTTTTCAAAGGGACAAAGGTAAAGATTCAAGCACAACTGTGAGGGTTTAACTCTTTGTAAAATACTTGCACAGCACAGCACAGCGTGCACAATAACAGTTGTCACAATGCCAGTAAACTTGTACAAGTTAAAGTCTGTCACGAGTTAAACACTTTGAAAATTCCATAAAGATTAAGAAACTTACCAACGAGAAAACTGTCTATTATATGATAATATGGAGTACATACAGGTAAGAGATTTTCTGCCCAAGTTTTTGTTTTCATGCAGCAGTCTTGCGAACGTATTAACCGTAAAAATAGTTTTGAAACAAAAAACGAACATGATTGTATTACAAATGTATACCAATGCAAAAGGCCTTACCCAATTTGTCAAATACTAGGGATGTGTTCCCCGGTAGTCTTTGACCCGGTGGGCCTCTAAATCCTCTCGGACCCTGGATGCCCTGGGGCCCCCTTTTTCCTGGAGCACCTGTTCTGCCCCTGTATCCTCTTAGTCCAGTTTTCCCCTTTCGACCTCTTTTCCCGCGTGGTCCTCGTGGGCCTGATGGACCTTAGGAAATACAAGTCTCGCGTTACAGTTGCCACGAGAAAGCGAGAATACATAAAGAGCCGAGAACGGGGAAGGCACCTTGCCTATATAAAAATTCTAGCCAATCATAAGCCTAATATATTGGACTAGTTGTGAAGCCGTTAAGTATTGGCACACGCATTCGGAAGCGGGCTTAGAATAGAGATCTGATTAGGCAACTAATCTAGTTAAATCGAGTTTAAAACAACAGCATAACACGAGAGCTTTGAGTGTTTGCACTCTGAGAGATTTTTGTTTGTTAAGAAAAAAAGTTTGAAATATTTTATATTTCTTAAAGAGAAACTTACCTCTCATGCAAATTGGAAGTGCGGTACTATTGTTTTCCTATACAAAGATAGAAGAAACAAAGAAAGTTAAAGAAAAAAACCGAAACGCAGCCAGCGGGTTCCGGTTATTAACGTAGATTTTTAAGAGCATTTCTCTCCTCACCCGCATGATAAAATGAGTTGAAGGTCAAAAATTTGTGAAACTTTTCTGCGAGCCTTTAAAATAATAAACTGTTCTATGCAAGAAAATCTTGATTTATTGCTTCTCTCGATGAGTGCCGAAGGCTCAAACGTCTTTTTCTATAAATGTTACCGATAACTTAAATCTGTTGTAAATATTTTCGAAAACCAGTAGGCAAAGGACCGGTTTCTTTTAGATGTAACTCAAAACTGAAATATTTATAAGTAGCTTGCGAAGCTGAGAAGCTATCATCGTTGGAATGCTCATTAGTGTGGTATGTTTCAAAAATTGACGGCTTCAGCACTCGACAAAGTATCCTTCAATTATAGAATCAATCGTCTTCCTTAACCTCATATTTTAACCTCGCAACCTTCAAACGAAGTTCGTTGGGAAATTGATTTTATTTAGTTACTAAAATGCTGTTCTAACCGCACAATTGTTTTCCTGAAAGGCCAAAAAAATAAAGTAATTTTCATTCTAGCGTCTGAAGTCTAAACATAAAAATTGTATGTAATCACAGAGCGCCTTAACAAAGCTTATACTAGTTAGTTCTTAGTCGCTCCTTGCATTTCATGCACTGAACAATGTAAGTATCACTTACCACTCCTTCATGTTTCACAAATACATTCCTGCAAATTTGCTTGCAATTTCCGCACGATCTCACCAGATTTTCATGTCTGACTGAACGTACAATCCGCAGGCCGGAGGAACCTTTCTGTTTATAAAGCTTTTTCTCGAGAAGATCAACTCTGTTGTTGAGTGAGAACACTGAATAACTGAGAAAAACCGTTACACCAATCGTCACGAGAACATTCAAACAAATGATACCATAAAGTAAAGCAAGCTTATTTTTCTTGTGTAAATTTGTATTCATGACGATCTTTTCCCTGTACCTTCTTTTGCCTGTCACTCTTCCGCTACCCTTTCTCAATTTGTACATGTAAACACGATCAACACAGTTGCTTTTAAAATTAAGGTATTATAGATTGGGTTTGCACACAGGACTCCCAGACTCCCAAGTGACTATTTAAAACGATAAAATTTTTTTGAAGTTCAAGGTCAATATAAATCGAAAGAAAACACTGATAGAGCAGCACCTTTATTTAGCCAAACCTGAACAATTTCAGGATAAAATGCAAAAAGAAAGAAAAAAAAATTCAACCCGAGTATAATCTCGCAATGCCCAATATTTAATTTCTTTTGTAAACTATTTTCTATTTAATAGCAATATAAAACGCGCGCTCTGTTAAGTAATAGAAACACGCGTGAGCCGCAGGCGAGTTTTTCTTGCACTTCTTGAGTGAACCTAAAAGTTCACAAGTGATTCTATTACTGAACAGAGTAAGTTAGCGAGTTTATATTTCTTTTATAAAATAAGGCACACAAAAAGCCGATAAATCCTTGCGATGACGTATGCCGACACACTGTATTCATATTGAGGGCGCGTCACCACAGCCAATCAGAACATGCGTTATATTTCCTTTATTTCATAATGCCCTTTGATTTTTCTCGCGAGAAAAATGCTACACTGACTAAAACTATTCCAAGATGGCGCTTATTTTGTAATTCCTCTTTTTATATTATATATATGAATTTTAATAGTTTAGATTTTGAAAAACTAGACTTTTAAACAAGTACGTATAAAGAGTAACAAGACGATAGGTGTCTATGGCAAATCGAGCTGTTATAAATTTGCGTGGATTTAGGCGAGTGAGTACAATAGCAACATTGCGATCAACATAATAGTTGATAGAAATTATCAAATTAAAAATTAAATTAATAGAAATTATCGCCGTCGGCAGTTTTAAGATGCTGAGGGATCGAAAATTAGCCATTCGTTGTAGCGAGAAACCGATTTTATTTTACAGGAATATTTATTAAGTGATCTTGTTTGTCGTTATCTCAATGAAAACAACACTACAGAACCATTACATGGTCTTTTTGAAATTTGAATGAAAAACAAGTTTATGTCACCAATGAATGAATAAACGAAATCATTTTTACCTCTCCTATAGCTACTGTAGAAGAACGCTTACAAACAGGTAGGTACAACGTTGGCCTCGGGAGTAGCAACACAATTCATACATGCTGCCTGCCTCTTTGAGAAAAGTTAATAGCGAAACAGAAACAAGTTGTTCTTCTATAACGGCTGAGTTAATTTTCATTCATTCTTTCAATCATTCATACATTCATACATTCATTCATTCATAAATTAATCCATTCATTCAGTTTTTTTCGTTTATTTATTTTTCTTTGATGTTTGATTAAGAAGACTATCAAGAGAGCTTTTGTATCACTCGTAACTCTCAATTCAAAAGATTAATTGCACTTTTGTTTCTCAACCAAAACTATAATTAGTAAGGCTCATTTAAGCTTCTAAAGGCGGATTTCTGCTGACGTAATATCACCACCTCAATCTTGGGAAAAGTGGTGGAAACAACTGAATACAATTGGATAGAACGCGCCGGCAATGCTAAACAAAACGTTAAAAGCTCTCAAAAAATGTTTTTTCTCTACCGTATCAATTTTCGGCAGCTTTCCAAGTAGCTAGGACTAGTACCTAGTTGATAACTCGGATGACCCCAATTCGTCATCACTATATTTAGAAATTTATCTTGATGAACAGGCAGCACAATCAAGATTGTCAGCATTGTTGGCATCATTCAACATTGAAAACCTAACAAAAAACGAATATGGACAAGTCAACCAAGTTACCAAAACTGACTTGCATATATGGGGTGAGTGGCTTAAATATCCTTCTTACACTGAGCACCATTGTATATTTGGGGTATTCAGTCTATTCGCTGAATAGTCGCGTTGCCGTGTTGGAAGTCAAGATGACACAAGAGAATTTCAAACATGAAAAACGAATTATGCGATCGGTAAGACAAAGCAGTTTCATGAAGCCATGCGACGAATGCAGGCAGATCTGCAGCGACATTTTACAAGGGGACAGAATAAAGGTTAGCGTTATCACTTTATTTAAAAAGAAGTTTTGAGATACCCGGCATACAGTATCACGTTACACAGTTTAAGTACGAACGGAAGTCAGACCTGAAAGTAATTGTGTGCTACCAAATAAAAAAAAAGTTATTACATCATTACAATGCTTATAAGAATACCAAGCGACTCTCAAAACGCACAGTAAAACAATTCAAGGTGTTTCGTATTTTAAAAATGTTTTGTTTACGAAACCTGGATTTCTGTTACCCATAAACCTATCAGTTTTGCAATAATTAGAATGTTATATAACTTATTTTTTAGATTCTACTTCTCATTGAACTTTTATATTCTAAACTGTTCAGATAGCGGTAAACTTGGATTAAATCAATTACCTCCAAGACAAGATTGATTCGCAAACGATTACTGCAAACCACTTACTTGAAAGTCCGACAAAATTTTTATCACCAGTCATTGAGCATCGCGTGGCAAATTTGAATTGAATTTTTTTAGGTTAGTTATGTATTTTATTAATTTCAGGAAAAAGGAAAAAATGAGACTACAACCATTTGTATAAGAGGTAAGAAGTTTCGTTATTTTCACGAACTTTAGTTTTGCAGTTAATGATTTTTAGCCTTTTGCGATCTTCCCATGTCAGTCGCTTTGTTAATACTACTATCCTTTTGCATTGAGCAGACTTAAGCTATATGGCGCACTAGAGGTCTCACACACCTTTAGTGAGTCGTGACCTTTTCCGTAATTAAAACAAAAAGCTTTACTTTGCCCTATCACGCAATGTGCTACCGCTCTTTTCACTTCTGATACACGTATAGAACACTTGTGCATTTGATCATATTCTTACGTGTATTTTGCGCAATACAAATATTTTATTATTAATATTACTATTATTTTGATTTAGGTATCAAGTTTACAGAACTTTGTTTTCAACATCAGTGAGGCTAAACGTTTGTGGGCACGCAGTGTTAGAGGAGTCTAGAGCGATGGCTTCTCTATTGATATAGCGCGATTTGGTTTCAAACAACAACTTCAACTTGAAGAATTAACATTTCAAAGTTTCAGGGTGCTGACATTTTAAGTGTTAGGCCTTCCTCGGGGCAAATTCCCAGGGCGATTAGCTATACTATGTAAACTAGTGTTCTTACTTGTCAACGCGTTAAAAAATGCCAGCTGTGGTTTTTTCAAATGCTTCCTGTGCTTATTTTGAATAGTTTTTCGTTCTACTGTTTTTCTACGTCTACAGGCCCACCTGGCACGCGCGGACCACGCGGGAAAAGAGGTCGGAGGGGTTCGTCTGGCCCAGCTGGTAAAAAGGGAAAAAGAGGACCGCGTGGCTTTCCTGGGCCACGCGGGCTAACAGGCCCACCTGGGAAAAGATTCTCGGGAAATAACTCCGCCATCTTTGAAAAACTTGGTGATTTTTTTCATATTTGTCTATTAAGATCGAGTTCTCTTAAGTGTTACCAATTTTCTGGAAAAAAGAAAATGCTAGGCTGAATAATGCGATATACTAAACATATCAGTGAAAAGATGCGATTAGAAGATCGGACAAAGCCAGATTTTGCAGGCCAGACAGCTGTTTCGTCCTTTTTGGGACTCTTCAGTGACACGTAGCATGTGAATAGATACACCGAAAGAGTTCTAGTTTATCTATTATGCTCAAAATGCTGTAACTCAATCCTCAACTCTATCACACCGCCCCCAACTGAAATTAAACGGTACACATGAACAAATGCGTGTTAAAAAATGAGCCGAAGAGAAAGAGGCGGAATGTATCGCATCCATCCACTGACATGTTTAAATAAAACTAACGATTGACAGTCTAACAAACCTGTATAACGCAACTAAAGTTTTACAAAAAACAAACCTGTAAAGCGCTATAACATGGCCAAACCATGCAATAAGATGTAAGTTGAAAAAATAATTTCAGATCTTTTCACTAACGTGTTTAATATCTCGGAAGTATTCAACCTTGCATTTTCAATAAGTGTTCCGGAAAGTTTTATGTTAAGATGCAGTTTTTGAGACCTGGTTTGTGAACTTTTATACATAAATCATGCACTCGGACGTCATCAACTTTGTTAAAACTGAAGTAAGATTGGTCGAATTTTCTTTTGCTATTTTGATGATTACTCCCTTTTGATTATTCAGATGTAATTGCCTAATATCAGTGTCGGTCTCGTTATTTCTCCTGCTTTCAATTAAAAAAACAGTTTACAGCATTTGGTTGTAGAACTAGAAAACTTTACCTTGCTTTACTTTGCCCAATTAACCTTGCAAAGGGGGTAACTAGACTAATAATTAAAGTAAAATCAGTTTTTATTGACAATTACAGCCATAATGTTGATGCAATTTTTTGTTTTCAGATGAAAAGTTTTGAATCGAATTAGAATGATGCAGTTTCTTTATTTCTTCATTTTAGTGTAAAGAATTTTTAAAAAAAAACTATTCTAAGCCGTAACTTGCATGACTGACAAACCTGGATACGCAAAACAAAATAATTCGAGTTCCTAATACTTGGACCGTTGATGAAGTATCCGCTGTTGGGTGCAGGCTATCATTCATTCATTGATCCGTTAAAGTGAATTTATGTCTCATTCAATGGATCAAAAATCTAAAGGTTATTAGACGTGAAGGAAGCAATTTAAATCAAATTAAGCCTATTGGTTTCACAATTCAAACTAAAACAAGAAGTAAATCGAGTTTTAGATTCCTCGACCTTCCCCCCAATGATGATCTACTAAGGTGATGAAAAGCATCTCCGACCTGCAGCTGTGCCAGTCATATTAAAGCTATATTCATTTTAAAGACGTTAAAACCGCCTTCGGGTACTGAACAGTGTCGACAGCTTAAAGGAGCAAACTCAATAGATTTTGATTGTTGTTTTGCAGCTGTTCCAAGCTTTGTGTCGACTCCCGAGTCTTTGATCACCATTCAAGAGAATGATGATGTCCTAATCACGTGTAAGGCGAAGGGTTTTCCGAGACCAGAAGTTACATGGTTTAAAGGCTTAACAAAATTAACCAGGGAGGCGTATGATCCAGATACTGGAGTTCTAACCATCCGGGATATCAAATTTGCTGATCGTGGCTCTTACACTTGTGAAGCTCGAAACTTCGTCGGAAGTGCAACGTTTACAACTGTTTTCATTGTTGAAGGTGATAGATGTTAGTGGCCATTAGAAATTCTACTTCATATCATTCTACATAAAAGTTTTCATCAAGGGTGATGCCAATTAAAATGTTAAGTTTCAAAACGTTTTTACGCAATTTTTACCTCATCCCTGTTGATGACTTTTAAGTCTATCAAAATTTTGCTTTTTATCAATTTTTTGTCAATTTGAGTGGCTTATATGAAATATCCCCCTTTTTTTATATTAAAATGTTTTCCGTGGTAAGAAAAGAGATATAATGTGCTTTGATAGAAGAGACCTGTGGTTTAATTCAGTAAGTAGCCGGTCCGGACGCTCCCATATGCCCCTAGGCAATGCGAGTTTCTAAAGAGGGTTAAATCGACGATATTACAGATCAGAGTAAATTTCATTTGACTCACCTTTTGCAGTAATTTCTGTTCGAAGCAAGAACTAAGGCTTTTTTTTTGAAAATTCTGACTTTGGAAATGAGTTTCAACAAGAGATTCAAAATAATATGGATTAAGAAAAGCCTAGAAAAATATGCACAAGTTCAGTTGCTGTTCTCTTTACTGTTACGCTAATATTCATTAGATGGCTTGTTTTGCTGCAGCTATTTCCGTTCTTTTGTCAGTAGTTACCAATGTCAATGGCATTACAATTGCTTTTTAAAAGATGGCTCATTAAACTTTGACAAGTCTTTCTATTTTTGTTTCTAATTACTTCTAAATACACTTGTTTCGCTGGATTGAAACCCTCGAGAGGGTAAGTTGGAGTACCGTAAGGCATAGCAAGAGTTCGACTTATGTATTTATTTGTTTATTATTTTAGTTGCTCCTCGCTTTGCAAAGCCAAGTAGCATCTATCACACCGGATATGAAGGCTGGGACACCACTATGACGTGTGACATATTTAGCTTTCCACCGCCGACAATGAAATGGACTCGAGCCAGGCAGGAAATGACCAGTAATCGTCACGTGACTGCAGGCAAAGACCTGATAATCAAGAAAACTCGCTACGAAGACGCAGGCCCCTACATGTGCCGTGGGACCAACAAACTTGGGACCGTGTACACTATGATCGTACTTAATGTTGATCCTGTTGGTAAGTATACTGTCTTATTTACTCTCCTATGGTTGATGAATACCGGAGTTCCATGAGCTTTCGAGACGTACTTAAAGAGCGGGGAAGTTAAGTTACAGTAAGAACGAATGCACTGCATGCAACTATAATGTAGGATATGTTATAGCACAATGTGATCCTTCGATGAGCGATGATGAGCGCTAACATATTGAAATATTTTATTACCTTATTTTATTTTTCCGATTGACAATCGTTTAAAATATGTGTCCGCATTTTTTGAATAGAGTTGTGATTAAACCTAAATTATATTTTTGCTTTCCTTGAGTTGGTTTCGGTTGACCTTTACGAATAGCTAACACATTATAAGTTAAAAACTAATAGAGTCAAATTAATGAATTAGTTATTAATAATCGATATTTAGAGGGTTTCGATGGAAAAGGTCTATAAACAGTCTTAAATTTTATCGGTAGTTGCTCCACAAATCACCATAACTCCACCTTCACGAGTAAGAGTTCGGTCGGTTAATGAAATGGTGAGGGTCCAGTGTGCAGCAAAGGGATCCCCTATACCTAGTGTGGAATGGATCAAGGATGGGCAGGTGCTGTCCATGAACAGTACCTTGACAGGCAAACACAGGGAGCGGTCCAGCGAGCTTATAATCCCCAAATTCCAACCGAGCGACATTGGGACTTACAAGTGTAATGTCGTAAATTACGAGAACGGCACTGCAGAAGCAACAACCGCCTTTGGTATGATAAATTTGTTTCTTACAGTAATTGCATAGACTTTTGAAATATTGATAATGCACAAATTGTACAAATTTTGTTCCCTTGTTATTTAACGGTTAACTTAAACACAATCTTTGTACAGTTGACTCACAATACTATTTTGTTTTAAAAAGGGAAAGCATAGGTTTACTAAAATCTTCATGAGCTTTTGAACTTTAAAATGAAGTTTTTCGCAAAAAAATGAATGTAAAGAAAGTACAAATAAGTTAGTTAGATGTATCTATGCAAAATAGATACCAAATAAACTATTTAAACTACAATGAAAAACATTTCTGTTCGATGATATGTATAATAGACTAAACAACGATTCAGAAACAACAAAAATTGATGAGAAACATGAAAACCTCTTTACTGGACATATTTCATTATAAAGCAAATGTAAATCTGTCAGGTTACGAAACTGAGTAATGCTTCAGAAAGTTTTTTGTCGAAGCGATAGATAATAACAAAGACAGAGACTGTCAAAAAATTACCTAAGAAACTGAGTAAAATTGCCAACAATAGCATTTAATATGCGGAAAAGTAAAACTTCTCCTTCTTTATTACTATAGCTAGTGCAACAAATGACGCAACATTTTTGAGCCACTTACAGAGGATATACAAGAGGTTATAACATGAGAAGTGGGTATAATGACTACTTTTCTTTCGACGTGAAAAGCTCTATTCCTAAACAAAAGACATTAGGTAATTAAAAGTGTCCTTAATATCATAATCAGCTGTTGAATGTTGTTGCATCAACAAACAGAACTAGTGAGATGTGAAGATCCTGGAGTTCCTGAGAATGGATACAAAATTGGTCTGCAATACTGGGCAAATCAGACTGTGAGGTTTTCTTGCGATGCTGGCTATCGCTTGCAGGGTCCCGCGGAAAGAATCTGCCTGGCTAGTGGAGAATGGAGCAATATTAACACATCGTGTAAGATTTTGCTAATTCAGCTAGTTCTTCAACACGATTGAAACTCAATAGGCTTTAAAGGTTTTAACCTTAGGGATAAAATACTTTCGTTCACAGTATAAGAAACTGAAAACCATAAAAGCTTTCGACTGTCACTACAGTCTTCGTGGATTTTTTAACCTTTTAATCACGTGACAACAGAAGGAGGGGTCTTAGGTCCTAATTCCCACCGTCCTGCATGGGACCCCTCGACAGCGTAACTGAAGTCATTGTGAACAAGACTGTAGCACTCGAAAGTCGAAAGCTCAATGATCTTCAATTCCTTATACTGTGAAAAAAGAATATTTATCCTTTTAAGCCTATTATTAACACCAGTAAAGAAACTATGGAATACAGTCCTAGATTATAAAAACTATATAGGCAGAAAAAGAACGACCTCATACATGGTTGCTCATAACATTTTGGTCAAGATCGATATTTTGATAAAGGAGAAAGGTCTCAAGCAAAGTAATAGCATAGAGACTTGGGAGCCGGTCTTGAAATTTTCTAGGAGTTAAAGGAACAGATCGACTACTGTTGAGCTGCCTCAGAAACTATGTCAGTAAGACTTTCGTACCACCCGTTTCTTCAAGATAGTAACGAAAAGCTGTTGACAAACAAAATTTAGAATAAAATAATAAAACTTTAAATGATAGGTAAAAGAAACTTTCAAACGCTACAAAGATATAAATGAAGCATAAAAATTGCTGAGTTTCATTTTGTTAAAAAGCGCTCTAAAACGTTAACCTGTCGCAGTTTGTAATAGCACTCTTTGCAATTTGTAATGCCTATCGCAACTTGTAATAGCGGTTGTCGCATTTGTAATAGCGTACCTATCGCAATTTGTGATAGCATCTTGTTGTAATTTGTAATAAGACCTGTTCGAATTTGTAATATGTAGCTCATTTTCGCAATTTGTAACAATTTCTTCAAAAGAATTTTATGCATGTTCACAGTCCTTTGGGGAAATTTCGGAAGCCGGCTTTAGATGACTGACGATTTTTAAATGTGAAATATGCATACGTGCAGTATAATGACGTCAAAACTCATGTGACTAAGTAAACTTCTCGATTGATGTTTTGCTTTGTATTTCGTTTTCCAAGAAAGTTTCTTTTTTATTTTTCATAAGATTATAAAAGCCAAAACAAGAGCAGGAGAACTCGCGACTTTCTGAGGGTTTTTAATTTTGCTTGTTATTTCGTCAATGACTGTTATTTACAGATTACTTTAACCGGCTCTTTGGTGTATACATAAATTCTGCTTGTGTGTGTGAGTGCTACAGATTTAAATTTCTTCTGGTTAGATATATTAAGGAAAAAAGTCATCGTCTCAACCCTATACAGCCCGGGGGGAGGGGGGGATCCGCCCTTCCGGTCTATTTTTGTGAATTACTTTGAAATGCATGGCAGTTCGATGCTAAAATTTATAACAGTTCCTAAAATCTTATTGGAATTCTTTTGGTATATGTTTTATTGTGCTCCACTTAATGTTGTTGCCATGGCAACCACAATGTCAAAGGCCGTTTTTTTGCATTTTCGAAATCATCTTGTTTTAGATGCTTATGTACAACGTAATAACAATTTTGGAAGTGTACGTACTAATCAAAAAGCAGTCCAAGGTTTGTTTTCAAAATTTAACACGTACATGCCAATCAATTTTCAAAACAATGCATTATATTATTTTTTGTTTCTATTTTTTTTACTATTCTTTTCAAACTGCGTGTAAAGTTTCCTTTGAAAATAATATGCTAGTGTAGATATCTATTCAGATATTAAATTCAGATCCATTTAAAGCAGCTTTATTCACTGTTGTAGCTAAAAGAAGAAGAACCACGTTGTGTATGACGTCATCAGTACGTCTTTAAGAAAATTTTACGGTTTAAACATTTCCTAATTGAAAGGATGTTGCAATTAAAGTTAGCAAAACACATTTTTTCATGTTGCTTAATAAATATCTACGTTCTGTACTAAACATAACAAAACATATTAGTCTGAACAGTCACCTTCGATGACGTCGTTATGACGTCATTAGTAATTAATCTCGCCTAACTCCAAGATGTAGTAGTTCTCATGGTGATTACCATTTGTGCAAAAAATCATCACTCTAGGATGAATAGTAAAAACGTTAAGGAGGATTCCACCCCCACCCCAGGCTGTGACACCCCCCAAAAGCCCGGGCTAGATAGGGTTAACCAAACAACCATAAGTTGCAAATGTTATTCGAAGTTCTTCCTAAACTGAAACAGACAGGGACTGAATAGTGAAAACTATATATAGGTTTTATATTGCTTAAAAGAGCATAATTTGCCACGTTTAAAAGATGTTTATAAAAGGTAAACCTTCTAATTTTAGTAAAAGCAAAGTTTTTGCTCTTCTTCAGGGTTAAAAAAAAGAAAGAAAATAAGCTGAGATCAGCTAATGCTCGACGCGTTTGTCAAAATAAATAACATAGCAATGGCAACGGCAACGGCGTAAAGCTCTCAGTTATATATGTTAATTTTGTCATTTTAGTCTGTTTTGACGGCGCCAGAAAATATGCTTACAAACTCTTTGTGTTTGAAAAAAGTTTGTTTTTGTGGGCTTAAATTCATAACATAAAAAGTATTCTTAATATGCCAATAATAAATACTTTGAAAAAGTTAATACAAATTATGACAATGAGCTGTTACAAATTGCGACAGCTCACATTATATGTTATAAATCGCAACAAGGTGCTACTACAATTGCGACAGGCACGCTATTATATTTACAAATTACGAAAACCGCTATTACAAATTGCGACAGAAATTAAAAATTGCGACAGGTATTACAAATTGCGACGCTATACAAATTGCAGCAAATACAATTACGCTCGATTCGTTGGCGTAGAGCTTAACATAAACTTGGAAAAATGGGTAAAAGTATATCTGTTACAGATTTTAGAAATTCATTTTAGCTTCTCTTTATTTTACCCATTTCATTCTAAAATAAGCATAGATTTTTTTTTAACTTCAAATAGGTCACAGAAAATGTGGTGATCCAGGTGTGCCTGAAAACGGCTACAGACTCGGGGGTGACTTTTGGGAAGGCCGTTTAGTATCATACAGATGCAACTTTGGCTATAGACTAATAGGAGAAAGTGAGAGTTTCTGTAACGCAAGTGGAAGCTGGACAAAAGAATTGCCGAAATGTAATCGTAAGTATTAATGATGTTTTGCAAGAAATATAAAACGAAATCTTGTTAATCTTCATTTCTTGCATTGTATCGACCCATCGGCTGGTCAACCAGCCTCGAGAAAAGAGAAACCATTTCGCTAATTATGTGGATTAACTAGCCACCATCTTATTTGTTTAATTTTTGGACCAGGAACTGGTCCCCAGACGCTGCTAATCTTGTTGTTGTTGTTGTTGTTGTTGTTGAGGGGCGACATTTCTTGGTCTTCGTCATTTGGCATCATATCACAATAAAACTTCCCACAACGACCCTAAAGGATATTCACCATCGATTGACGTATTTAGATTTTTGATTTCTGGATTTTTAGAGAATTTACGAGCGAATTTATATTGCGCCGTAAACATTGCAATTCACAGCATTCAAAATTAATACACATAGCCGAAGCCGACTCAAAGAACTAAAGCGTGCCAGTTCGCATCATATCAAGATAAAACTTCCCGCAACGACCCTAAGGGGTAATTCCCCATTTTAGATAGCGCCGTAGGTATTGCAATTCATAGCATTCAAAATTAAACGTAGCCGAAACCGACTAAAAGAACTAAAGCTCCGCCAGGTCGCATCAGATCGCCATAAATGTTTGCACAATGGTAATAAGCAGAAATCGACTGTGGTATGACTAGCTGACTTAGACTTTTTTTTTTATTCTTGAGGCACTCTACGAGCAATTCTTGATTGTACCGTACAACACAAATCTTTTCTTATTAATATTCATTGAGAGAAGTCAAGTGGAAACATTGTTGTGAATTTTCTTTGTTTTCAACAAAGATGACTAATTATGTGGTCGTGATCCACTGACTTGAGCTGCTTTAGCGAATAAATAAAGCATACAATTTTTCGTCAGACACAATGACTGCATATGCAGTATACAGCAAATATCGCAACTGCAGTTATATGTACGACGGTCGACGAAGTAAGAATCAGCGTACAGTGTATGGGAGCAAGAATCAAACGTAAATTAAAAGCCATCAAGTAAAATGTATGCAAGACGAAATAACCAAGTTATACGGTGTAGTTTTCAAACTAAAGTAGCTTTTGTTGTTACTCATGAAAAAAATACATAAACGAAACTGTGTTTGAAGAGTAATTCTAGCTGTCCATTACCAGTTGACCAGTTCCTGGTCCCGTTGTTAAGTCGTACTTGTTTTTGTCATTCTCATCTTTGCCGTCATTGTTATTTCAATTTTCATTTCTCATCACTAATTAAACTGTGCGATAAAGGAGGGCCTAAGCATTGCTGACCAGATGGCAAAAGTAGCATTGCAGATTCCAACTAAACTTATGTTTGATTATGAAGGTCATGGCAAGGTGTCTGAAATATAGTCTTCTTGTCAAAGTAAAGTTGTAACTGTATATAAGCCTAATGAAAATGAAAAGTGTGTAAATGAGAGCATTGGTGTCATTTGTTTAGGTTTCCCGAACCATGCCCTTTAATCCATAAGAAAACTTGAACCTTTGGTATTTGTTAAGTTTGACATTTATTAAGTGAAACAAGGGGCTGTGTTATTTTAGTCTACGCATAGCCGCTTAATTTTTAGTAACAGCCGTTAGATATGGCCGAGCGGAGACTGGCGTCTGCACGCAGACTAGTGTTATTTCGATGTTTTCGTAAATTCCTATCATCTCACAGAAGGCTGTTTTATTTAGTAACTTAAAGCATTGTCAATAAATTCGCGATTGTGTTCTTTCCCGCTTGAGGTCGCACAAAATGTGAAGATCCTGGTGTACCAGAAAACGGCTACAGAAGAGGCGAGGAGTTTTGGGAACAGGATTCAGTTACATACGAATGTAATCCTGGCTATTGGCTGCAGGGACCGAGTGGAAGAGTTTGTAACGCCAGTAGATTCTGGACTAATGGATTACCGCAGTGCAAAAGTAAGAAAGCACAAAGATTATCTAATACAAATGATTTTTTAACAACTTCAGACAAGTAAAATGCTATCTTGTATTTCTAGCAAAACAAAGGTAGAGTATCTGGCCTTTTACTTTCGTTTTTAACAAATCGAAGAATAAAAAGGTGTGATCAGATTTTGCAGTTGAGAATATTATAGCTATAGTTTCCAAGTCAAATGAATAGGCGATTTGCACTAACGGGTCACTTGACACTTTGGCTGGCACTGAAGCGGACTCGCGTGACTTGCCAGCCAAAATGGCGGCCGAGTCAAACACTGCCGGAAAAACCAGGTCAGTTTTTACCCCTAAATTATTCATTTATTTCAATGAAGTCAACATTTTTAAGCACTAAAGATAAGCATTTGTGATCCTCACACACAAGAAACATTCCAAGGCATCTTTTAAAAGTTGTTTTAAAAGTCACTCGTTGCGAGTTGCCACATTTTGACCTAGGATTGACCTTGATACTTTGTTGTAACTATTATATTTTTCCTGAAAACAGCAGCAGTTATTTCGTTAACTCAATTTCATAAGCTTATCGGAAGCCTTCTTTTATGAGAAAGTATCAACAGTACGCCGTGAGATAATGGGAAAAGCTGACGTTTCGAGCGTTAGCCCTTCGTCTGAGCATCTAAAAAATCTAAGAAAATC
>JAOBRD020485178.1:3807-16074 GCA_027575215.2 Hydrozoanthus sils | reverse complement strand
ACTTAAAACGCAGCAAGATTTCGATGATCGTACGTGGCCGAGAGAAATACTTCGTGGCAGTATTTGTCCGACTTCAAATGGCGACTTTAAAAGTGTGCTGAGAAATGCTTTGTAAAGTTTGTTTGGATAAAAGAATTTTTACCAGCCGCGTTGGAAAACCTTGGTTCATTGTTATATCATTTATATTTGTATAGAACTTTTTCGTGGGCTAAGGAAAGTATTTATGTATTGTACGTGTTAATTTAACTCTCTCGGAAGACTGAACTGTTGTGGGCTTGATCCAATACCTTGAAGGGTAAGAGAAGTCGTCATTCGATCACATTCGATCATTTATTTGCTTACGTAATCATGCGGCCGAGATTAACTGTTTTGAAAATTCATTGAAGATCACAATTTTTGACCCTGCCATATAATATAAAAATTGGAAATTCATTACTTTAACAACGTCACAGAAGCAGACAGTGCTGATGTAGTTGCTATTAAAATTTAGTAGTGTTGGCTTAAGACTGTTTTTACAACGTTAGACTTTGTGTTGTATCAAGGCATTCTTGAGTTTGGGTTAATAAAAAAATCTTTAAAACCAAGATGTATCCATTTCTCAATAACTAGTTTGCATTGAGTGAACAATATAAGCACATATATAATGAAGCAATGAAAGATTTAAAACTAATTGATAGAAAAATAAATTACTTTCTATACAGACTGGTCTGGAAAAAAATGTGTCTTGAGCAGTGTAATAAGGTGATGGGGTTTATGGACAGATCGCCCCAGAGACTGATTGCCATACTCAGTCATTGGACTGATCGCCATACTCGATCATTGGACTGATTGCCACACTATCTATTTACCTTAAATGTTGATGAAGTAATCTTCAAGACATCTGCTTTTCAATTTCAAGTTTCATCTTTTCTTGAAGACGATTTTTTGTGGCTTAAGGTTGAAAATCTAGTATATGCGACTTAAGACTGATAATCGCATTTATATGATTATAATGATTTGTACTCAAATGAATACTGTAGAAGTATCTGGTTTGCAAAACAAAGCAGTCAAGTCCATTTGCGAAATTATTAGAAAACTTCTGCTTGATAAGCTTTTATTTTATGTATGAGTCTTTCAAATCGGCCCAATCGATTAACAGAAAAGATACAAAAAACCAGCTAAACTCAATGCAGGCTTTGACGAGCTCAACTGAATAAAACAACTTAGATTGCCATTTGCATGCTGGATTTCATTAGTATTCTTGGAATAGAATTACTTCAACACTTAAATCAAAAAGTAGATGTCTTGAAGATGATTATTTTATCAGTCCAATGATCAGGTGGGACAATCAGTCCGGTTACTGATGATGGTATCAACTAATGCATGCTAGTAGGGAATTCATTTTACATCAAACACTTTAAATGAAGTGTTATGAATTCTCCCAGCAAGATCAAATAATTTGCACATAACTAAGTTTTGTTTTTTCCTCAGTGGTATGATTTGCTCAGTTGATTAATTTTACTCTAATTAATGCTAAATGTAGTATTCTTGGTGTACGCTCACTCCAAAAGACGCCAAAGACAAAGCTGTTTTGTTGGTCCCTTGAACAAAAGAGTTTTGACGATTTCTTTTGTTTAGGGCACCATCATGGTTGCTTTAATGTTGGGTGCAACCCAGCAATTTGTGTGTCTTACATTAGAAGAAAGTATATGTTGGTTTGTTAACTGACCCTTTTAGCCCAAAAAATGATAAAATATTGTATTTGTTGTTTCTCTCCTCTCGGATTCACCTTTTTCATGTGATGAATTTGAAAGAATTCAACTTTCAACCCTTTCAGCCCCAAACATGGTATATAATGTGCCACTAAATTCTCCCAACTCGGGTTCATACTTTTAATGTATTAACTAGTTCAGATTCAACAACTTGACATGTTTGATCAAATCCCATTTTCTTACCACAAAAATTACTAATTTAATATTACTCTGTTTTAGATCCGTGGTATTATGGATAAAAAACAGAACATTCGAAATATGTCTG
The DNA here is from genome assembly GCA_027575215.2 of Hydrozoanthus sils. Lineage (NCBI taxonomy): Eukaryota > Metazoa > Cnidaria > Anthozoa > Zoantharia > Hydrozoanthidae > Hydrozoanthus > Hydrozoanthus sils. The sequence continues at coordinate 14,058 of JAOBRD020485178.1, read as the reverse complement.
TCATTGCCCATGTGGATCATGGAAAATCAACCTTAACAGACTCACTGGTGAGTAAAGCAGGGATTATCGCAGGAGCCAAAGCAGGAGAGGCTAGATTTACTGACACAAGAAAAGATGAGCAAGAGCGGTGCATCACTATCAAGTCCACGTATGTTTGTTCTATATGATTTTATACTTGGTAGTAGCAGAATCAACATTGAAGTTGTTATCTAGAGCTTAAATTACAGTGCCATTTTTTAGGGTATCTCTGGGACATGCTCTTATTTGTTAACCTTCCTGCAGCTTCGTTTTTTAACATAGCTACTTTTTCCTGTATGATTGTTATATCCAGAGCACAAAATTAGCTTTTTTATCAAGTGGCCGTCTTGTTACCAGAGGCAAAAATTTGGTAGTCTGAGTGCAAATCTTAGTGGTCATGTATGTTTTCAATGTACTAGTGCTTCTGTGTCAGTAACTGTGTTTTTTCAAGACTGTTTTTGTTTGTTTCTGGATTTGTTTGCCAAAGAAAACAGATAAGCTTCATTTGTTCATAATGTTGTTTGCCATTTTAACAGAACAATAACTCTTAATTAATCAGTCACAAAAGTTCTACATAATCCTTAAGTAGCCAACTGGCTACAATTTCTAAAAATTTAGATGCAATCACTCATTTTTTGGTAAAACTGGCCACCTACAGATGGCAAGTTTGAGCCTTGGTATTGCTATTTTATTTACTTGTTATTACTATTTTTTACTTACAGCTATTATTGAACATTCTAGTTAATATAAGTAACTGTATTATCTTATTATTGTAAATAACCATATCATTTTATTGTAACTGTTAGTTTTATATTAGTATCACCTATTAGTTGAGGGTTTCCTTTACCCTTGGCTTGATTATTTTGACCCTTAAGCACCGTAATTGTTCTAATTTAAGCGCCCCTCTAATTTAAGCACCAACCCACTGAATAGTTTTGTGATTTCCCCCAATTTAAGTGCCATACGAAAAAATAATTTTTTTCTGGTGCCAAGTCTTTAGAGGAAATTTTTAATCGTTTTGCATTTAATAATTCTAGTCGAATTATGCCCGTAATTACTTTGAAAATCTCAAGTTTTACCTTCCGGATTCTTTTTTTGAAAAACAAAATGAACAGCTGTACCAGTAGTTTTGTAAAAGCAGTGAAAACAGTGGCGCCTTTTTGACACCACACATGCTCTCAGGCACATCCACAGCCTTTCAAGCAGAACGACTGCATAGTATGCCATAAAATGTTTAAGTTTCAGAGCACATTCTTCTTAAACAATTTGAACAAGTATGTTATCATTTGTGATTTGAATCAATTTCAGGTATGAAACTTTAAAAAACGAGAACCTATGAGTCGACATAGTTCTCATAACGAGCACTGAGCAGATTTGGAGAAAACAGATAAACTGTATTGGAATGTGACCTCTAGTGCCTAGGTACGCTTAAAGGTCATCTTTAATATTTCAAACTTTTGATTTTTGAGAGAAGAAATCTTGAACTCAGTTTTATGGTGTTCAAAACATTAAGGATTAAGTACTATCACATAATTTTTAATGGCAGTAGCATGTCAATTTGTATATGGCAAAAATGAAAAAGTTATGATTTTCTTTTCATTCTTGTGTTCTTACTTCATCGGGAAAGTCTGCAAAACAACCTCTTTCACAATAGTTAAGCAAGTGTCTTGAGCTGCGTGAATTGTTTCTCTTTGGATAGCACGATCTTGTTAAAGGTGAAAACATAATTTTTCCTCCAAGTATTAAGCACCCCTCTAATTTAAGCGCCAGAAGGATAAAATAGTTTTTTTTGTACCTCAATTTAAGAACCAATAAAACTTGAAATTATTTTTTTCTGGTACTTAAATTAGAACAGTTACAGTAATTGTCCATGTAAGAATGAGAGAACCTCCCATTGTTCTGCGACGTTTCACTTTCCCCACACGAGAATGTTTAAATTTTCATACTGAGAATACATCAACCAATATACAACATAGTTTTAAAGTAAAAAGCATTGAAATTCTATTTTAAAGCAATGTTTTTTTTGTGCTATAATATTTAAGCCAATCGTAGAACTATAAAACAAAAACGAAGAAAACCTTTTTTTTTCAATGTTCTCCACATAGAATTTTTTTAAATTTAAAAACAGAAATGTTTCAATTAGAAAGGAACAAATAAGCTGACTGGAAAAAATACATCAGCTTATTTTCAAGATAGCCAAATTAGATCAACAGTTTAATAATACCGCAGTTAGCACCTTTCTACATTCCATTGCAGTCGACCTCTCTACTTTTTACTTGGAATGTTCCTTCAAAAGTCGTGTATGTATGTTTTGACCTGCTCTTTTTTCTACAGAGCTGTGTCTATGTACTATGAACTAAAAGAAAAGGACATGGGTTTTATCACCCAAGAAGTGCACAAAGATGAAGATGGTAAAGTAGAAAATGGATTTTTAATCAACTTGATTGACTCCCCTGGACACGTAGATTTCTCTTCTGAAGTAACTGCTGCTCTCCGAGTGACAGATGGTGCCTTGGTTGTTGTTGATTGTGTCAGTGGTGAGTTTTACAGTGATTTAACAGTTGTACTTTATAAACACTTGTGGCTTAGAGAATTAAAAGCCATTTGGCTCATAAAAATGTCATGAAATAATACACAAGAAGAATCTCTAAAACTGTAACATGGCTTGAAAATAAGAACACTGAGTAAGTGAAATGATCAGACTTTTAAAGTGCTTGCCATGGTGTGTTGAGGCAAAGCTCTAAATGAACATAACTGCTTTTTCTTGATTGTATTGCTAGTTAATTTTGGGTAAATACATACAGAAAAATTGTGGTATGAAACTAAAATGGTTAAATTTTAGTTTATCAAAATTTTAATTGTGGAACCTATTTTCCCAGTTCTCCTCTGCATAGCCTAAAAGTGGCAAGTATGTCATTCTCCACTTTAACTTATTATAAGGCTGAAAGAGCAGTCAGGTACTTTAGACCCTGCTACTTGCCAAGTAGCACTCACTTAAAATTTATTTACACAGGTGTATGTGTGCAGACAGAGACAGTGCTGCGTCAGGCCATCGCTGAACGCATAAAACCAGTTTTGTTTATGAACAAAATGGACCGTGCATTGCTGGAGTTACAGCTGGATCAGGAAGATCTATACCAAACTTTCCAGCGTATTGTCGAGAGTACGAATGTGATAATTGGCACTTATGCAGATGATGATGGACCAATGGGAAACATTCAGGTTGGTTTGAAATTTTCTATTGCTCTCCAGCTCCAAATGTGACAAATGCAATGTTGCAGAATTCTCCGAACTAGAAATCATACTATTTATGTAGTCAGTTTTGGAGAGTTTAGGCTGGACACCAGGCACAATGTCCGATTGTTTGACACACAACCTCCCTCTTTTCTTCACACACTAAATAATTTCTTTCAAGTGTAGAAATCATCATGTGTGATTAAGCGGAGTTTAACTGTAATAGCAACTCAGCTTTTTGATCCAATGAAGATGATCTCTAGAGAGTAGCTGTCTAGAGGTATGGGATTCTTACACTCTTTCTGATTAGATTCTACTTTGAAGTATTATTGTTGCCAAATCAATCAAATATATCTTTTTGTGACCAATTTGAGCTCCATAAAAGACCTTCCTAATAAACAAAACTGCACAAAACTGAACTTAGAGACCAATTCAAGATATTTCCAGGGGGATGGGGGGGGATAAAGGGGGGGCATGCCCCATGGACAACCCTAGTAGTAATTATATTTACCCGCCAGTAAAACCACTAAATCCAGTACTTCCCAGTGCTAGCAGAAACCCTTAGAGTGCAATCTTTTAGCCTCAAAAGTTTACCAGTATTGATCAACTCCCCATTTTCTCATTACAAAAAGATTTACAAGAGTTTTACATTAACAGGTGTCTTTTGATTTCCGACAGCACAGCTAACTTTTTGGTCATTCATTTATCCGATCAATAACTGGTTTCTACTTTTTGTTGTTTGTTAGGTTTCACCTGAGAAAGGAACTGTTGGTTTCGGGTCAGGTCTTCATGGCTGGGCATTCACCTTGAAGCAATTTGCTGAAATTTATGCTGCAAAGTTTAAGATTGAACCAGCAAAACTCATGAAGCGCTTGTGGGGTGATCAGTTCTTCAACCCTAAAGAGAAGAAGTGGAATAAAACAGGAGGTGATGGTTTTACCCGAGGCTTCAATATGTTTGTTCTTGATCCAATATACAAGGTGGGTGTTCCCAGAGTGCCGTTACTAGGCACTGCTCAATGGCAGCTTTACTTACAGCAGCTACTGTATTCATCAGTTCAATGGCAGTCTTGTTCATTTGTTTATCAAGTTTAATTGCTTTTTACAACCAGGTCTGCTCCACTTTTTGCTTATAAAAGCTTAAGCTGAAAATTTTCTTCTCACACAACATAGTATTTGTTACGTTCATTATGTTTAAAAGTAATAAATGTTGAAGCGTGATGAATTTTACTCAAGACAATCAGTTTAGCTAGCAAAGATAAGTTCTTTAAGACTGAGCCCATATATCTCAGATTAAACCCTTGCTAGTCTTGAAAAGTGATTAATTTATAAATCTGTTGATGCATTTGCAGATTTTTGACGCAGTCATGAATTTCAAAAAGGATGAGACGGCAAAACTGTTTGAAAAGCTACAAATCAAGCTTGGTTCTGAGGACAAGGTACAGTTTGGATGATAAGAGTATTGATGATATTATTTTACCAGTGTTCTAGCCAGTTTAAACAGGGCGCCCTGTTGCAGAACATAATAACAGCTTGTTTTGGTACCTGTACACTGATTGGGCAGTTTATATATAGCAAGCAGAGCAGACAACAGAATTACAAATTTAGTAATTGTTTAGAGTATTAACATGAGGGAGGTTTTAAAAGATTTAACCTGTTAGTTTTTTTTGTTTTGTTTTTTCTTTTAGGAAAAGGAAGGAAAACCACTGATGAAGGCTTGTATGCGCAAGTGGTTGCCAGCAGGAGATGCATTACTGCAGATGATAACAATTCACTTGCCATCACCAGTTACAGCCCAGAGGTATCGAATGGAGCTCTTGTATGAAGGCCCCCACGATGATCCAGTTGCCCTTGGTATCAAGAACTGTGATCCAAAGGTGTGTTTATGACATTGTTTTTTTATATGTTGTTCTGGCTAGCTTAAAAATTGTTTTGGCTCTGACTTTGTTGAAGAACATCAATGTTATTGTAAGAACAGCTTTAGTTCATTATCATGCTAGCATTGCAGTTTATCGGGAAAACCAGTCCAGAGTCAACTTCAACACATTGATTTTAGTAAAGCTACAAAATTTCAAAAAGACTGACCTTAATTTGGCAGAGCAAGAAGGTACGAAACTTGAAATTTTCCAAGGAAAAGTATGGTCAATGCCCATTCAGCCTCATTTGCATGTTTTCCTTCATTTATCCATCATTTACTCAAAGTTTGCTATTAATATGCTCCTGTGGATCATTTTCTAAAGAGTCTTGTTTTGGGTGATTTTCACTTTTGCAGGCACCCCTCTGCCTCTATGTTTCAAAGATGGTACCAACAACAGACAAAGGTCGATTTTACGCTTTTGGTCGTGTGTTCTCTGGTATTGTGGCAACTGGAACAAAAGTTTCAATTATGGGACCCAATTATGTACCAGGAAAGAAGGAAGATCTTTACAAGAAGTCCATTCAGAGGTCAGTACTTACCATCTCTGATAAACAGTGGCATTACTTGCTTTTGCTTCTGTTGAAAAAAAAAAATGTTAAAATGACCTTAAAAATCTATGCTAGTGACATTTTGTTGAGAGTTTTCCAAGAAAAATAACTGGAATTTTGTGGAAGACCTGAATCATCACTCAAACTGTTCAACCCTGACCAGTTTATCAACATCTAACATCTCCTTATCCTATGTAAACACGTAAAAAAACAGGAAATATTGAATGAAAATCTGGAGTTGATCAACAAACTAAACCTTAAACACTAAAGGTGAAAAGCAAAACCTTGCGAAACTGATTACTTAAAAGAATGAATTCTAGTTGGGAGAATTTAACTGACCTTTCCATTGTTAAAACATAAGGGCTTGCCATTTGAAAATCGTTGGCTAGTGACAAAAAGCTCACCAAAGCTAATCGAGGTGAGCTGTCTTTTCCAAGTGGTAACGGCTTGAAAGAAACTCTTACAAGGACAGTACACCAGTGTTACTTCAAATTTCATCCAAATTAGAAGTAATTCCACTCACATTGTTAACTGACTTTATTTAGAAAATTTAAACACGAGTAAGAAAATACTTTTAAATCAGAAACACCTTTCGTAATTTGTCAATAGTATTCAATGAAATAAACATGCATGATTGATTGTTCTCATTGTTGTGGAAGTATCTGCACGAGAATTTTTTCAATGAGTGTAGGACAAATCACAAAAATATTATGTTGCCAAGACTGTAGTTCCTAATGAATAGATGTGAGCGATTCCTGGAAGAAAGTTGAGCAATTCATCGCTCATCTCAGGTCAATTTTGCATGAGCGGCACTTCGCTCGCCTCAAACAGCAAGCCCTGAAACATGGCTTGAAAGTTGCATTCATTTCATTTCAGTTTGTGTTTTTTTTTTGCACAGAACCATTTTGATGATGGGTCGGTATGTTGAAGCCATTGAGGATGTACCATGTGGCAACATTGTTGGTTTGGTTGGTGTTGACCAGTTCCTGGTCAAAACAGGAACGATTACCACATACGATCAAGCTCACAACTTGAAGGTTGGTTCCAAGAAGTACCACCATCATGGCACTTAGAGATTCTTAGAAACCTTAAAACTGAAAAAGAATCTTATTTAGAAAGTTTCATAAAATTTTTTTGGAAGACCTTAAAGTGCTGCTGAAACCAATTTATCATTGGTATTTTTATAGCTTTAAGGGCTTTTCCAATACTTCTATTCAACTGTAAATGGATAAAAGTGTTTACCTGGCCATTTTAAGTGAAATAATCTTTCAAAATAAAAACATATTCATGACAACGATTTATGACGTCACATGGTTTAAAAGGACTCCAAGCTGTGCTATACTGGTGTTTACAGCGAACTAGCGAGTTTTTTTGCTCAAACACTGGGCCATCAACCATGCAAACTTTGTCATGATCATATGAATTTGACCAGGAAAGTGAGATTGATCTCCTGGCTTTCATATCATGTGACATCACACATATCTAATGACCTTAAACATTTTTCACAGCTTTGGTGTTAAAATAGGCATTTTGCCCTCATAGATGCTTTGTAAAATTTATTTTCAAAACTGGTTAGAAGTGTCCCAGCAAAAATAACACAGATCAAATTTCAATTTTAGATATTTTAAACCAGTTTGCTTCAGTAGCACTTAAAGAATCCATTATGGGTAAATAAATAGAAGATATCATATGTTCATGGGAGGCTATGAATTTTATCTTTGAGTGCTAAAAGTATCTTGAGTGACTGAACGAGTGAAAAATTCTTTAGGCACGAGAAGATGAAGTTTGTATCCCCAAAAGGCCATGTAATATTCCTTTTTATTTTATAGATATGATATAATTCCTATGTAAAACACAACTTTTTTAAAAGAACTGGCCACGCACCTGAGCAGAAAGTTCTCCTGTAATGGGCTAATTGTGTTGGTAACCATGGCAACACCAATATCCTCACACATTATAGATAAAGATTATATCTTCACTGTGCAGGATGAAGATATGATTTTTTAGTAAAAGGGAAAATCATGGTACTTCATCGTATCTATATAATAATAATAATAAGATTTTTCATAACTGCGCGAAGATTGCTGGTAATTTTAGCGCTTCAGTTGCTGTCATGGCTGACTACCAAATGCTTTTTAAAAACTCCAGAATGACCTGAAGATTCTTGTTTGCAACCCAGCATTGGGGCAAATGGAATAATATGCTGTTAATCTTGTAAGTGTAAGGGGCTTTGAATATGAAGAAAGGAAGGCAGGCTAAACAATTATGGGAAGTTTGCATATAATTGTTTCTTGTGTTGCTACCATCTGCAGCATTTCAAGGGGAAAAAGTTATTGTCTGGTGTTAAACAGAGGAATACTGTATTATATATTTAGAGAAGAACAAATTTTATTTGAGCCTTATTACTTGTAATTTCTATCATTCAGCAAATGAAGTTTTCAGTGTCACCGGTGGTGCGTGTGGCAGTGGAAGCCAAGAATAACTCTGATCTTCCAAAATTGGTTGAGGGTTTGAAGCGTCTGGCCAAGTCTGATCCTATGGTGCAGGTGAGACCCAGGTCACTTAGGTGATGGTAACTTAGGACAGTGGTAGCCAATGTGATGGTAACCAAGGGTGATGGCTACCAAGGGTAATCAGGGCTCGAAATAACAGCCAGTCACTGGACAATGCTCGGTCAGATTTGAGCAATGTCCAGACAAATCTTTGGATGACCGGAACATGTCCGGTCATTTGCACTTTTAATAAAAAGGAAATTCAATTTTGAGACATTGACAGTCATGTTAGACCTTATTCAATCTTGCCATATTCCCGAAAAAAGGTGATATCAAACTAGCCAGACTTTTGGTTGAGACAGTTGCAAAATTTCCATTTGTCAGTCGTGACTGCTAATCAGTACTGAAAGGTTTACAGTCTGATCATGTAACTTGCAAAATGTAGTCTCTATTGCAACTAGTTGAGAGGGGTTAAATCTGTCTGGCCAAAAACGCATATGTCCGAGCAAAATCATGTTTGACCGGACAATGTGTCTGGCGTCTGCCCAGCCGTTATTTTGAGCCCTGGTAATGGTTACAAAGGATATAGTTTACCAAAGGCAAAAACTGAGGGTGATGGTAACTGAAGATGATGAAAACAAAAGCTAGTGTTAATGTCTATAGGCTGGTGGGAAATTTTGAATTGGTTTGTAATTTCTGATTTGTCGATGTATAAAGACCATAAGAGCTAGTTTCTCTTGCACTGGGCTCAAAAATTTCATTGTGATTGGGTACCAAAAGGAAAATAGAAAGGTGTTAGATCTTTCAAGGCAATTTTTCTCTATAACCACTTATCAAAATGTCATGTGATAACGTATTTTGCATATTTCGACAGTTGTTAGTTGGGCCACTGAAAAGTGTGAGCTATTCAAATAATTGTTGTTAAGAACAAAACTCTTCTCAGGAGAAACTAAGCACTTATTAAAATAAATAGCATCGAGTTGTTTAGTAACAGAATAAAACAGTCTCACGCATATTTCTAGACAAAATTACAACAAGCTATAGCGTAGCAGACATGAGAAAAGTGTTGAGAAAAAATGAGGCGAAGCAGAGTTTTCTCTCTATTTTTTGAGTGTCTGCTCCATCATAGCGTGTTCTATTCTTGTCTAGAAACACAGCGAGGTTGTTTTATTCCTTTTAGAAAATAACCTCTTCAGTCCACAGAGAAAAAATCATTTAACTGTTTTCTTGCATTATGTGGTGTCATACCATTGCTTTTATTCAGTTGTAGAAAACAGGCTATAACCAATCGGTGTGTGCGTTATCTCTGGGTTATTTTCTAAATAATGTTTAACTTGCATGCAAGAAGAGAGCTTAATACTACATCTCTTGTGATGCAGTGTACCATAGAAGAGAGTGGTGAGCACATTGTCGCAGGTGCTGGAGAGCTCCATTTGGAAATCTGCCTCAAGGATTTGGAGGAAGATCACGCTGGTATCCCACTGAAAGTGAGTAGCCAATAAGAACTTCTTTGCCATTTCTTAAAAGCTTTTTCAATCTCTTCATTCAATTTTTTACCAAAAAAAATATCAATTTTTATTCTTGGGTTTTATTTTGTAGTTATTTTTCTGCAGTATTTGGTAAGGTTGTCTGCTCCTAAGCAACACTGGTTTTAATAATTATTGATGTTCGAATAGCAAGTTAATGCAATAATCTCTTATCTCCCCTCCCCAAAATAGCATTAATAGGTGCATTAAAAGTTTCTCATACATAGAGGTTATACGAATCTGTACAGAACCAAATCCAAAACATATCCTATTGGTATATTTTCCAAATTAGAACCATATTTACACTGCCACCTGATTAGTGTAAAGGGTAAGTTGCCAGTCTGCTAATAATGCAAGAAGAACAGCTGAGGTGTTTCCCCTCTTGAATAGAGAGCTTCAGATTCGACAACAAGTAGGACTACGAGTACAAGTTTTTCCCCATTCATCATGTTGCTCGTGCTGGAATTACCAAGAAATCACGCCATCTCGTTCTGTTGCCAAAATTTCGAAGTCAAC
>JAOBRD020485070.1:0-17560 GCA_027575215.2 Hydrozoanthus sils | reverse complement strand
CAGCCCCTCCCCCTCCGCGGCCCCTGCCATGGGTGCAAATACAGTATAACCCCGTAACTCAAACTCTGATAATTCGAAATTCCCCCTTATTCAAATGAAATCAAATATCCCCAGGATTTGGAACTTAGATACAAAATCAGTTATTTAAACTCGGTTAATTCGAAGCCCCGCTAATTCTTACTCATTTTTGTTTCCTACCAGAGTATGCATGTTTACGTCAAACACCCCCAAGCCTCGCTTTCGAATCACGAAAGTGCAATAATTTTCACAAATCAAATCCCAAAGCGTCCACTAATGAAAAGAGTTCCTTCCCGAATACGGTTTACACGTGCAAAATGCCCACACCTATTTCTTGAATACGAGGCTTGGGGGTGAAATTGACTAGTTTGGCGTAAACATGCGTAAGGCCTATTAACGGTCTTGTACTGTATGTTCGCAGAATAATTTGTCTTGTCTGAAGAAAGTCAACTGACTTCAAGAACAGTATTAGAAAATTGATCACAAACTTTATCTCAGTTAAGATCCAGCATAGATAAAAACATAAGCTATTGAACCAAGTAATTGCTTAAAATCAGTGCTAATCTAATTTTGAACAGCTGGGCCCAGTCGATTAGGCCGATTAGCAGTGACTCAGGGTTAAATTTTAGCCTATACTTTGAGATTATCAATTTTTTTTTCAGTGGAAAGTCTAAATAGTATTTTATATGAACCGTAAACTTTTCCCTAGAGAAGAAATCATTACTCGAATTCTGACTTAACCCTGGATTAAAGTTAACCAGGCTTTGAACAACCTAGCCCTGATCCGCTCTATTTACGAGCAGTAATAAAATAGAATGTAAATAATATCTATGAGTGAATAAGATTCATCTACCAAAATATGGCTAGAGAGGTTGTTTCCAGATATTCCAGTAAAATAACTTTGAACTTACCGAAATCATTTTCTCTGTTCGGACCTTTTGAAATCATTACTAGTTTTATTAACGAATGAACTCGATATTACAGTAACCTTGGCTACGCTCTTCTTGCCCGTGTTCTGTCCGAAAAGTTTACAAAGGTTGGTTATGAACTCTGGATGGAGCAGTATGTGTTTTCGCCTCTTGGAATGAAGAACACGGGTTTCAATTTCGACTGGTAAATAAACAACTTTGTTTGTTTTGTTCATTTGGTGTAACGTATACAGCTCTTTATAGTCTCCTACTGAGCCGTTATTAGACTATTTACGCCACAAGGACGACAACGCCGACAGCCACGGCTTACAAACACATATTTCTTGCCCTCCTTTTCAATATACAATATTCTTCGGCTTTGCCTCCAATTTATTTTCAGTTCTAGTTTGCACTAGTTCACAGTCTCTTCAATAATGGTCTGCCGTGAGAACCAACAACTGCATGGTCTTTATTAAGAATTCATCTTATTAATAAATGGCGTCAATTTTGAATATTTTTTTGTCTCCATTTAAAATAGCCCGACTAGATGAACTGATTATTGAGTTAAACTTTCAGAAGAATATGTTTCTCGAAACGAGACTAGTAGGGCGAATTTGAATGAAAAGAAAAGAATATTAAAATTTGTGTCATAAATTGTTTCACGGATTGTTTCGATACAGCATTAAGGTGAAATAATCATGTGCAGTTTGTTTATGTAATGTGGTTATTCCTTAAATGTGAAAGTGAATGTTGTCATTCATCCAGATTGGATCCAGTCTTCATCAGTGAAGTCGGTCACGTGGCAGTGAACTGTCTAGATAAGGTTGGGGGGGGGGGGGGGGGGATGGCCCTCCAGTTCTCGTTGTCACACATTTGGGACCGGGCCCTTTTCTCTGTTCCTCGATGTTTGTCACGTGACAGTTCACTCCCACGTGACCAATTTCACTTATGACCTGTACGGTTTTGGTCGAAACATCTGTCTAGTATTTTAAAAGATTCCAAACTTCAGAAATGTAAATTCCTTAAATGTAATCTAGAAGTTAAAATTTTTGTCAATCGATCAACTTGTTAGGATGTCTGCTAACAGAGCAACAGGATACCGGGTCGATGGCTCAGAAGCGCTCAGTGTAGACTGGAATTGGGCGGCGCCCGCGTTCCAAGCGTACTCAACAGCCAACGATTTAGCTAAGGTAAGTGTAGACTTTTTGTCAAATCCAATCTTTACTTTAAGAATATGAATGTGTATATATTCATGGCTCAGAAGCGCTCAGTGTAGACTGGAATTGGGCGGCGCCCGCGTTCCAAGCGTACTCAACAGCCAACGATTTAGCTAAGGTAAGTGTAGACTTTTTGTCAAATCCAATCTTTACTTTAAGAATATGAATGCGAGGTTCAGAGTAATCAGGCACAGAAAGGTGCAACTGTAGGGCTTACGAATGTCACTGAAGATATGCGTAAGAAATCGATAAAGTTTGAATCAGTGTTGATCCACAGCTGGCTTTTATGCCATGTGTAGAAATTATAAGTTTTACTACAGTTAACCTAGATACTGGGTGAGCTCGTACAAACAGCAAAACGGTTCACTTTATTCACATTTTTTTTTCTATTTTGAAATCCATTTGCGGATTAAGAAACATAGCAACGGCTTAATTCTAAGTTAAAGTTCTGGACTATTAAGCTATTTATCTCTTTTGCTAAGTACATATCATCTGGGCCCAGTTGTTCAAAGGCCGATTAGCACAAACCCAGGGTTAAATTACCGACGTTCTTGTTTTCCACCTTACAGAGACGTATCTGAGCTGTAATTTTAGAAATGACAAGTTTTTCCATTGAAAATTCAAACAGTATTGCATAAGAACCGTAAACCTTCTTTAGAGAAGAAATTACTGCTAGAATTTTGGTTTAATCTAGAGTTAATGTTAACCAACCTTTGAACGACCCGGCCCACGTGCTTAAAGGAATTGCTGTCATGACCCGTCGTCTTACATACGAAACGTTAACAACAACAACAACAATCCTTTATTTGTACCTTTGGTAAAGTTTACAGTTTCTTGTAGATTCTTTTCTTGGCAGATTTTGCATTTAAGATTTCTTTGTTAATAATAATACTAAACAGATATCTTCTGGAGAAACTAAGACTATCGAATATTATAACTGAATGGTAGACGTGAACATTGTTGGTACGGGCCCCCTAGAATGGCAGCCAATCGAGCTAGGGTGCGCTTAAAACGTTAAACGCAAAATTTTGGATCAAAGAAAAATACACAATTTTGGTTGAGATTGGATTGCTGAGTCAAAGAAAAAGCGAAGCTTGCTAAGATACTTCCGGGCTGCTTCTCTAATCTCTTTTGACCATACAGCAAATCTTTTTACCAACAGTTCCTCACTGGATTGTTCCAGGAATCCAAGTACCGCCTTCTGAAACCGGAGTACTTGCAGCAATTGTTTAATCCAGGTTGGTTTTAGTGGACGAGTTTGTAGAAGTATTCTGGTTCCCTTGATTGCACATTGTTGAATTTCACCTTAGAAAAAATGCATCGACAGCGTATTGTAACTGCTGACAGTGCACTTTTTTAAACTTGTTAAGATTTCCCCGAAATTACTCAATAGTCGTAGACTATATTTTGCTTCTGGACACTGTAGAAAGTCCTGAGTTTTGGTGTTTACCCTGCCTGGGATCGTGCAGCGGGGGTTGCTAGAGGGCTTTAGCCGCCACAATAGTTTTCCAAATATTTCCGAAAATTTTAGAGAAATAGCATTTTAAACAGTTCCGATAAAGAGAACATCTAAAAATGAGGCAAACACATTTGCATCGAGGAAGGAAAGGAAATCTTGGCATCGCATTTATGGAGCAAGATCTCCATTAATACTATATAACAAAATAAATTCACTGTTGTTTCATTAGAACCAACGAGAAATTGAGAAAAACGGAGTGCTTTTTTTACCAATAATTGACAAAATTGGAAGCATTTTCAGCAGTTTTAAAGGCTCTAAATTTCAATATTTTCCACTGGAGTGTGTCCCCGGTCTTGCGCCTATGCCGCTCGTTGGCTCGCACTATGCGTGACCAAGCAGTCCCAATCCAAAAAGAGCTGCGCGGTCCCTGCATGTGAACTCTTGAAAAAACTGAAAAAAAATAACTGAAATGAGTCGTAAGAAGAGTACACCCTGAAATGTCATCAAGCTAAATTATGAGAATGTAGCTCTGTTATACTATCTTACTCTTTACTTTTTTTCAGTGTATGTATACCCAGACGGCAATTCCATATTTGGATCTGGTTGGGAAATTACAAACTCCGGGTCGTACTTAATGTTTTCAAAGGGAGGAGTTATCCCAGGATTCTCTGCGGGCATCACGATTGTACCACATCTGAAACTAGGTTTGTTAAATAATCTTAATGGTTAAACTGCCGAGGAACAAAAATGTATGCCTTTTTTGCTTCAACAACAGCGATTTTTTTAACACCAGGGCTTGTTCCTAATGTTGCCGACACCAGGGCATGTGAAACCAATTGTGCATTTAAGTTTATTTCCATAGGTATGTTTTAAGTAAAAAAAATACCTAAGGAACTCCGTTAAGGTGTGGTAAATAAATGTTTTTGTGCTAGCAGTGTAGCCAGCTATATCAGTAAAACAATCCCACACCTTGCCACACGGTTGCGGGAACACCTCACCACGGATGAAACATCGCACTTTTACAAACATCTGAACGAGTCAAAAAGATATCGGAGGGTCTATTGAAGGCTTTGTGGTGAGCACTGTTTTCAAATTCTTGACAGTACTAGTGCTCCAGGTATGAATCTTAAGATCAAAGAAGTCCTCCATGATAACTGGCAAAAGCCAATTTGAAACAAGTAAATTTTGACAAGATTAAGGGATGGGGGTTATGCATTAAGCACGCTTTTTTGCAACTTTTTGATGCTTTTGACGAAATTAAATCTGAAGTTTGCAAAATCCTATACCATACAAACACCGACTGAACGAAAAAGAAGCATCTTGAATATTTTCAGGTTTTTTGGATAAAATTTAAAAATTAATTTTTAGGAGGGAGATAGGTAGTTTTAAGGAATATTAGAAATTTGCGGTTTTAGAGAAGTTTAAAAATTGATTTTCCAATTAATATTTAAAAGAAAATCGCGAAACTGTACGTCCTCAACCCAAAGCTGCATCTGCGCAGGTCAGGAGGGACACTTTAGTGATTGTTTTCAATATTCTTCTCATTCAGCAAATTTATTCAACTCCCTCAGTATCGACCAGAATGTAAGACATAGCTCCCCCTTAAGCCATCGTTTTATTCAAGCATTTTACACCATTATGAACAAGTATATCAACGATTTTGTAATCTACATACAAAGTTTGGATATATAGTTTGCACCACACCACGACTACATTCCCAAACATATATGGCAAACACAAATCCGTCATTGTTGTAACAAGGGTCCTAGTATCAAAGTTAGCGTTGACGAGAACTGTAAAGATTGCAAGAAATTGCCATTGCAATAAAAATTTATTGTATTTACGATGGAACTTTGGTTATTAATAGTTAACCAACCGCTCTGATTCTTTTTAAACCCAGGTGCAGTTGCAGTGGTCAGCGGCCGCGAGGTTGGCCTAGGACTTACACAAGCCCTTGTTAAACAATTATTGGACCCCTTCCAGGCTGCAACTTTGCGCAAGCAAATCAAGGTTAGAAGATGGGAATGTTTTACCGAGATTGTCATATATTTTAAAAATTAAAAGTCTTTGTTAAAGTGCCTAAGACATGAAATGTTTTGTTTCATCACTGGATAGACCTTTGATTTCTAAATGAGGAAGAGCGGTGAAAAAAGTTTGTCAAAATCTGTTATGGCTTATTATTGTTTTCAACTGATGGCGTCAATTGTTGGACAGGCAAATTTTCAGTTTTTTTTAAAATCTGCTGCCATTCCTGACTCTTTGGATAAAAATTAGTCACAATTCTGAAGAATACCTCGAGATACATCGTTAGCCAAAGTTTGGCTTAGATTCATCCAAAAATCACATATTTCGAAAAATTTGATATTTGCCTGTACAACAAATGACGTCATCAGTTGAAAACATTAAACGATAATAACTCGAGGGCCATAACAGATTTTGACAAAAAATTTTCACCGCTCTTCCTCATTTAGCAAGGTGTATCCGCTGATATAACAAAGTATTTCGTGTCATAGGCACGTTAAGTGCTACTGACGCCATTTTGGCATCGGTATTTTTATGGCTCCGAGGGTTTTCCAAAACTTCTATTCAACTGTAAATGGATGAAAGTGCTCTCACCTGACCATATTATTGGCCAGGGTCCCGTTATGGAGAGTAATCTTTGTGGTAAGCCCTGTAGTTAACAGTGAATACTGTAAATAAATGAATAAATTTTAAGTCCCTTAAACAAATGAATAAATTTTAAGTCCCCGAAATAAGCTTTCAATATAGTGTATTCAGTGCGAAATGAATAAATTTTAAGACCCCGAATAAAAAACTTTCAATATAGTGCATTCAGTGCGAATATAATTCAAAACATACGACAACGATTTATGACGTCACAAAATTTGAAAGGACTCCAAACTGCTCCATACTAGTGTTTACAGAGAACTAGTAGTTATAATGCTCAAACACTCGGCTACCAGCCAGGCAAACTTCGCCATGATCATATGAATTTGACCAGGAAAGGGAGACTCGGATCTCCCGCCTTTCAAATCATCAGACATTACACATGTTTAATGAACTTAAAAGTTTTGCAGCTTTGGCGCTAAAATGGGCATTTTGTCTTCGTAAATTCTCCGCGATATTTATGCTAATAACTGTCTAAGCGGAAATTATACAAAGTAAACTTTAATTTTAGATATTTAAACTAGTTTGAAAACTTCGCTTCAATAGCACTTCAAAGGAATCCACCACTGTATAACATTAGCAATTTAGTTTGATCCTTTTTACGGTTTGAATTTCCCCCGCGCCCCCATTTTGAAATGGGACGTGTTTTGGTTGCAGTGCCAGTCTCCACTCTCGATGAACACAATAGCGATGAACGAGGCGGTCTGGCACTGCAACCGAAACACGTCACATTTCGAAATGGCGGCGGTCGGGAAATTTAAACTGTGGAACTGATCAAACTAAACTGCTTCGCGTTAGATCATGTACAGGATTTGAGCTGCTGATATATACACAGACTTGAAAAAAGTTTTATTTGAGACCAAGAATGTTACACAGTGGAGGATTCCTTTTAAAGCAGTTCCGTTCCATTTACCCTCATACATTCTATTACGTCCAATATAACCAACACAATCTCAATTATTCCCAAACACTCTATATTTACCATCAAATCCCATAGGACCCTCTACAATCCATGAATGCTACTACATCGATATCTCTACGTTTCTCTACCTCCAATGCATCCTACTAGACCAAACACGTTCAACTGGATCTACCCACCCCACATATTGTTTAGATACCGATCTGAACATTTTTATACTTAAGGTGGAAGGATAAAAACGTCCGTGTGCCGCAAAGTCACAGTTAGTAACGGTTACAAATACTTTTCTTACTTTTACTAACGGTTGTTCAGTTACTGTGCTCACTTAGTGGGTGGCTCCTCCTAAATTGATCTACAATTGGTATACGGGATTTAATGGAGCCGAAACCAATTGTGGAATTGCACACAGTTTGGGCATCCTGCTGATGAACAGTAACTGTTTTGTATTTTATTTTTCAGCAATATATACAGTTTTTGTCTATTTGAATTAGAATGGGTGGAATCCACAACAACGTTTGATTGGTCTTATTCCCGAGCATCCTCTATAATTTACAGTGCACTTTATAAAAGCCCCTTTTCCCCTCCCAGCTTTTAGATGTCAAATTTTTTTGGATGTTACTCAAGTGAAATATAATTTTAAATCTGATTACTAGAAATAGTAAAAACGTTAAAAAACACGATGTTTCAACCAAAACATTCGGTCTTTATCAGGTAATGGGAGTTCCATTTGCCGACTGCTTATACGATAACTGGCAAGGAAAGCCTGTGGGACTCGGTCCCAAACATGGGAAAACTGGAATCTGAACTCGCCATTTCTCTTAAGGGAGGGTGTCTCGACTCGTTCCCGGATGGCTTCTTTTATTCCTCTTCTCAGCCAATTTCCCTCTTTGTCTAAAATAAAAGTGTTCTCCATTCCAACTGGATAACTTTTTTCTGATACATGGTTGTACGCTGCCGAGTTCTGAACCCGAATGATTTGGAGCTTCCTTTGTTGGCTCAGTCTGGTGTTAAGTGTTTGCTTAGTCTCTCCCACATAGGTGCATTGCATTCTTTTTTACACTTATCCCACACACTAGGTTGGGTTGTTTATCAATATCACTTAAGTATTCATTTTTTCCCTTTTTTCCTTTATTGTACCCACAGATAACCAATCCGCCTTCTTCTGACCCTTTTGAAGGAACATATGTCTTGCAATCTCGTTGGATAAGCAAGGTCGTCGGAAACATCACCAAGAAAAGTGGCGTCCTACATTTTTACCAGACTCCAGGATATCCACGAGTTACCCTTTTAAACTACCTTAAGCAACTAACCTTTGAAGTTTTGTACACATCTGGACTTAAATGCTTTGTGTACGGTATCGGTCAAAACCACGAGAGAGTTGTATTTGATCCCCCTGATAGCCAAGGAAAAAGTAACAAATTTAGATTCGGACCTTTTATTTTTACAAGGATAAAAAAGAACGTAGTTGAAAACCAAAGGACTAAAAGCAGACCAGCAAGTTTCCAATTACTTGTATAAACTATAAAGCTTATAATATTTCAAGTGATAAAATTACTTGTTTGACTAAGAAACACAGATGCTTCTTGTGAAGGAGTTTTCGGTGGAAGCTGACAGACAACGAGTAAAGATTGAAGAACTGGAGTCCTAGGAGTCAGAATAGCGGCTGTTCCCTCGAGAGTTGGAAACAAGAAAACGATTGACATTTCATTGAATGTCTTGTTGCATTGGTCTAGCTGGATTTTTCTGCTCTAAGGTGTTTCAAGTTTGGTGGTTGTGCCCTGATACAAGTCTTTTGAGACTTTCGGAAAATAAACTGCCACGGAATAGACTTCTTCCTTTTCCTCCCTCTTTATATTGAGGAAATGTTTTTCTGGGAAACATATCTTTTTAACATTAAAGCCCGTTGTTGTTGGTGTTTTACTGACTTCCTCCTATCAGAAGAAGTTGGTGATTTGGACTCAATTCTTTTCTGCGTGTAGCTTTTACAGGAGCCCAGATTTTAAATTAATGTAAAAGTTTTATTGCTTGAATGTAACCTTGACATTTTTTTATACATTTCCTGCAAACTTGTTTCAACAATTTGTTCACTAAATGCAGCTTAAAAAGTAAAGTATATAGAGAAGAAAATATTTATATTAAAAGAAAAGCAATAGGGTTTTATAAATAAAACATACCTGGAAAAAAATAAAATTCACAACTTTGAATTATGTTTCTGCTATAGCCTTAAAGGGCTGTACTTTAAAGTACTCAGTGTTCTTAAAAAAATACCTCACTATGTTTAGAGTAATGGTTGTTATCAAACTCTTTCACAACCTCCGTTGATGAAAGACAGAGGAATTGCATGGCACGGTTGTTGTCGATTGCCCATGAGTGACTTGCGCATATGGGAACTTTGAAACGTTTTTCGAAAGAAGCTCATCCACCCCTCAAAAATTTCGTTGAAAGCTGTACGATACTCTGTGCTTCCGAAGTACAAAATTATTGGATTTAGCGCAAAAATCATGAAATGAATGTACATAGTGAATGTGGAAAAGGTATTGACAGCTTTTGTCCGCTTGAAAGAACTAATTAAAAGTGCTGTGTTAAATGGAAAGGTCAAAACTAGAAAAGTAACAACAAGAGCAATCAGACATTTTACAACCTTTCTTTGATTTCTGATTCGGTGACCAACTGCCTTGTTTTTCTCTGAATTCTCAGTTGGTGCGCAGTTTTGACGTAAGAGACAAATAATCTGCCAGTAGGACCATACGAGCACTCCAACGGGAATCGCAAAGTTTATTGCCACATAAACTAGAAAATAGATGTTAAGATATGCTCCCTTTTCCTCCATATTTACTTCGAATCTTTTGGTATAGAGGCGGGTGACATAAGAGATTACAGAAATAATCATACTCGTTGGGACTATCCAAATAATCCCAATAAAGAGTTTGATCTTCCTCGAGCTTGGTTTGGGCAACAAAGGAAACACGATAGCTCGACGTCTTTCAAGCGCAATAGCAACATGAGTCATCATTGAAACCGTTACTGCAATCACTCCAGTTACACTGACGGTATAGTACAGCAAGTCTGGTGCAGAACAAGGAATAACGCCTTCAAAATAAAGAGTGTTAAACGGCACGTTTAATATCAGTGCCATAATGTCGCAACAAGCTAGGTTCACAATGAAATAGTTGCTCGAACTTTGCAAGTTCTTTCGTACTCTCACAGAATGAACCGTCAGAATGTTGCCTGGTAATCCAAGTACAACTGCTGTAATGGAAATCATGCTCCTTAAGAAGCTAGTATACTGAGATGTAAAGGATTGCGTTGCATTTACGTTTGTTGTGTTCCCCTCTGGACAAGGAAGTATCTGCATGGCGCTGTAATGATACCAATCTTGGGATGAAATTGCGAACACTGTGAAGCTATTTCTCAGATTAACTTTCAAGGTCTGCACAGATCGTTTGAAATGAAGTAGCAGGAGATGGGGTTTCTTAAAAGCTTTATTAAATTTGTTTTATTACATAAATTTAATATGTATATTGTTCGATGTGACAGGTAGAAGGTTTAAATGAGAAACGAATATAAAAGAAACACTTTGTTTGTTAAAAACAACGGAAGCTACTGTTCTTTTTATTTTGTACTCGGCTGCGTTTACTCAATAGGGTATTGTTTCAGCTTAATCAAATGAGCCTTTTTGACACGTTTCAAATGGAATCATATTAACAATAATGAAAATGCTACGGCTACTGTTATCATAGAATTTTACCGAGCAGATGTTTTTGAAATATTGAATGAGGTGCAGTTGCTAAATGGTTAACTTTTGTAGCTAAGACTTTGTGTATTAAGTCCAGATTTTTATCTATTTCCAAAAGCTCAGGTCGGCAAGAGAAGAGAAATTATTTGATAAATGTTGACACAAGGAAAGAAATTTTTTCAGCGGCCATTAATTAAAGTTAGCATTCACAAGAACTGTAAAAATTACAAATAGTTGCCACTGTAAAAAGAAAACCGTATAATTGATGGAACTTTAGTTTTTGACAGTTTAGCAACCATTTTGATTCTTTGCAAACCAAGATGCAATTGCAGTGATCAGCGGTTGTGAGGTTGGCCTAGGATCCTTTCCAGTCTACAATTTTTGCGGAAGCAAATAAAGGTAATTTGTGGAATGTTTAACCAAGATTTTTGTATCTTATTGTTAACTTAAGTCTCCTTTTAAGCATTTCCAACCATTTATATGCAGTAAATTCTACTATATCCTAAATGCCCAATATCATTCCATCGATATTAACAGACCCTATACATACGATTACATCCCATATATCTCTCTACATTCCTTTTGTCTTTCTACATCCCTACGTTTCTCTACATCCAACTACGTTATATTAACACCAAACACCCTACTAGATACCACTACCTAAGATTACCTCACCAAAAGAAGAATAACGTTCGTTAAAGATGAAAGCTGCAGTACTTTTGCTTGATTTTTTTTGCGAACAGCCAGTATAATTTGCAATATGCGCAGTTGTCTCACTTTAACCACAGCTTTTATCGAATCTTGACTTAACATTTGTTTAAGGCCGGGTTTTATTAAAGTATTCAATCTTTTTTTCCTTTTCTCAATCCCATTTTACCCACAGATAACCAACCCAACTTCTCCTGTCTTGCAGTTACTTTGGATAAGCTACGTCAGAAACATCAGAGAGGAATTGCAGGGCACGGTTGTTTCGATTGTCCATGAGTGACTTGCGCAGAGGGGAACTTGGAAACATTTTACGAAAGAAGCCAATCCACCCTCTAAAAATTACGTTGAAGGCTGTATGATACTCCCTCCTTCCGGGGTACAGTGTCAAAAAGCATGAAAGAAATGAAGAGCGCGATTATGGAAATGGTATTGACGGCACTTGTAAGCTTGACAGAGCTCAGTAAAAGTGCAATTTCAAATGGAAATGTTAATAAAAGGAAAGCGCGTACAAGAGCAACCAGACATTTCAAAATCTTTCTTTGATTTCTGGTCCGATAAGCAACTGCATTGTTTCCCACCTTACTAGCTATTATTGTATGTGCTTTGCGTTCATTTTATTGAACCATGCATTTTTAAAAATTGTTCGGCTGGCCTGGCACTATAGTTATTACTGTTGGCAGCTTCCGCTGCACTTTCGTGAACCTGTGCATTCTAGACTAGCCTTCGTACACTTGCATTTTCCCTTGCATGTTAGTTTACACACCCAGTGGATCAATTCATAACATTTCTCTTTGACTTTCTTTCGAGTTGTCCCGAAGGATGACCATTGACGTACTTGACAATCCTTCCCGATCTGATGGGCTAGGAAGGAGTTGCTGTCTAAGGATGGTTTGTCCCCAGTTATGAGCGCCTTGAAGGAATGCCCTTCGCACCTGCTCAAATGCTGCTAGAGTTGGATACTGCCAAGCTGCCGAGGCTGTCTTCAAAACAGCCGTGCTTATTGCGGTCTTACAAAAGGAATAAGGACCTTTCCAACAGACTTTGACTCCTCGGTGATGGCCCCTGAAGACATCTTCAGTTCCTGTTGCACAACACAGTATCAATTGCAGCGTGAGTGCATGGAACATGCGCAAAGCTGAAGCTTTTGAAGGGTCCAATGACGCTGCCATGGCGCGAGTAGGGACGCGCAGCACGTTTTTCCAAAACCGAAATGTTATCGATAAATGGACTGCAGAAATAGCTTCGAACATGCAAGGGCAAAGACATCTGTGTCACTGCTTCTAATACTGATAAGGATTCTGGATACTGATAGTGCAATGGCCTCTCAAAAGTGAAAATGGAAAGGTATCTGGATACTGATGAAGGAATGGCCTCTAAATATTGATAGTGAAATTGCCTCTGGATAGTGATAGTCGAATTACCTCTGCATACTGATAGTGGAAGGGCTTCTGAATACTGATTGTGATATGGCTTCTGTATACGTATTGTGGAATGGCTTCTCGATATTGATATTCGCTTGGCCTCTGGATACGGATAGTGGAACAGTCTCCGGCTTATGATGGTGGAAGGGCCTCTTTTTACTTTTAAAAGTATAGCCTCTGAATACTGATGATGAATTGGCATCTGGGTATAGACGATGAATTTGCCTCTGGATACTGTTTGTGGAGTGGCCTCTGGGTACTGATGGTGAAATGGCTTCTGGGTACCGATTGTGGAATCGCCTCTGGATACTGGAGTCGGATTGGCTTCTGGATATTGAACGTGGAACGGCTTCTCGATTCTGGTAAAAGAATAGCCTCTGGATACTGACAGTGAAATAGCTTCTGGACAGTGATAGTGGAATGGCCTTTTGATACTGGTGGTGAGACGGCCTGTGGATGCTGATTTTGAAATGGCCTACTAAAAAAGAAAATATTCGCCTTCATTGTTGCTATTAAGCCCTTTCGCAGCCTTTGTTGATGAAAGAGAGAGGAATTGCGGGGCACGGTTGTTGTCGATTTTCCATCAGTGACTTGCGTACCCTGCGACCTGGGAACGTTTTTCGAAAGTAGCTCATCCACCCCTTGAAAATTTCGTTGAAGGCTGTACGATACTCTGTGCTTCCAAAGTACAAAATTATTGGATTAAGCGCAAAAAGCATGAAATGAATGTAAAGCGCTGTTATGGCAAAGACATCGATACCCTTTGTCAGCTTGAAAGAGTTTATTAACAAAGCTATGTTGAATGGAAAAGTTAATATTAGATAAGCGCATACGAGAGAAATAAGACGTTTCACAACCTTTTTTTGATTTCTGATCCGATTAGCAACTGCGTTGTTTCTATCTATAATCTCAGTTGGGGCGCTGTTTTGTCGTAAAACACAAATAATCTGCAAGTACAACCACACAAGTAACCCAACAGGAATCACAAAGTCCACTATCACATAAACCAAAAAGTAGACCTCATAATAAGTTGAATAGTCGTTGTATGTTAAATGGAATCTTTTAAAATAAACTTGGCAGAGATATAACCTCACAGCGCAAAGCACAATCGTTGGAATTATCCAAATAATTCCTATAATTAATTTGATCTTCCTCGAGCTTGGTTTTGGAAGTAAAGGAAACACGATGGCTCGGCGTCTTTCAAGCGCGATGGCAACATGAGTCATCATTGAAACCGTTACCAAAATTTCTGTAATTAGAGTTGCTGTGCTGTACAATCCGTCTGGTGCTGAACGAGGAATAAGGTCTTCAAAATAGAGAGTGTTAAATGGTACGTTAGTCATAAGTGCGATAATGTCGCAACAAGCTAGGTTCACAATGAAATAGTTGCACGAACTCTGCAAGTTCTTTCGTACTCTCACAGAATGAACCGTCAGAATGTTGCCTGGTAATCCAAGTACAACTGCTGTAATGGAAATCATGCTCCTTAAGAAGCTAGTATACTGAGATGTAAAGGATTGCGTTGTATCCAAGTTTGTCGCATTCCTCTCTAGACACGAAAGTCTTTGCATGGCACTGCAATGAAAAGAACTTGAGAAGGGTTTTTCTAATACCTTGGAGTTGTTCTATAGAAAAAGTAGCAGTCCGCACTCATCGTTTGAAAGATAGCGATAGGAGATGAGGTTTCTTATTTATATGCTTTGTTGCTCTGCTGATCTTTATTAGTTTGTTTTTATTTCATAAATTTATTTAAATGTTTTTTATACCATTCTTTGCTATAACGGGTAGAACGTTCAAATGAGAAGAATGTAAACGAAATAGATTGTCTGTGAAAAACAACGGAGGCTTAATTCAGTCTTTTCATTTTGTATTGAGGTTATTTTCAACGAATAAGGCAATATTTTAGTTTAATCAAACGAGTATCATGCAAAGCATTTTGGAAAACCATTTTGTTTGGAATCCCATTGACAATGCAATCGCTAATGAATATTTTTATAGAAACTTACAGAGCAGGTGTTTCTGAAGCATTGAATGATGTGCAGTGGCTACAAAAGAACTGAACTTGAAGCTTAGACTTTGTGTACTAGTTGCAGATTTTTATCTGACTTCAAAAGCAACACGTCGGTGAGAGAAATAGAACTGTTTTGCTGAATGACGACCTTAGAATAAGGTGATTGTCATCATTCAAGCTGATGGTTTGTTGATAATAATTTTTTCAATATATCATCCCAGTTTATTAGTCTTTCTTGGCTTTAACTCGTATAAATCAAATGCTTCCTTCAAACGATTATGATTCGATTTGGTTTCCTTTCCACACAAAATATTCTTGTGTCTTTGTTTAAATTATTGAAGTGGCTGCTTTTTAAGAATAAAAAATGTTATTTTCCCTAGTGAATCGTTGATTTCTCATTTTACCAATTACTGGACACACAGTTGAAGACACATAAAATGGCTATAGCAACAAATGAACATCAGGCTTTTTCCTTTCGTTATTGATAAAAGGAGAAATAAAGCCAACTTAATCCGTGAAATTGTGAAAAGCGTATTACATTTTTTAGGACTGTGTACACTCGGTAAAGTAGTAAGATGCACTATTTGTTAAAACGGTGGAAGCCGTTTCATTTTATGAATGTATGTTAAATCAAAACTTCAAGACCTTGTATCAGTAGAAATATATTTAGATTGCAAATAGTTAAAATTAACCCACTAATAGCATAAAAGACAACTCCCTTATCTCTTTGATAATAGTCTTCGTTACGCCAGTGAGGTACAACATTACAATAGTAGATATGCTGCCAAAGCTAACTTCTATAGAGCACGTTTTATAACAAATGTTGGAAATTGACACTTGCAGTTTCTTAAGAACAAAAACTGCTGTTTTTCTTAGCTAATATTTGGTTTTCATCATCTCTCAATTTGACCCATTTCTGGACAGGCAGTCAAGGTCCTAATTCACAAAAAATGGCCATGGTAACAAATAATTATCAGGCTTTTCCTCTTTCGTTGCTGATGAAAGAAGAGAGGAAGCCAAGATGAATGCTTAAAATAATCAAAAGTGTATCACATTTGTTTTCTTAAAGTTGTGTAAACTCAGTTAAGGGGGCCAGGCACGATGCGCTATTTCTCAAAACAATAGAAACCGTTTCATTTTTTGTATGTTCAATCAAGTTTTCAATACTTAACAAAAAGGTAAAATTGAAAACCAAATCCTTATTCCCGATAACTTCGAAATCGCTAAGATCAGGTGAAGCAGATGCGTAGCATTGTAAAGTTTTAATATAGGATGAAGTGGAAAATAAACATCACGCTGTGCTGACAGTTCGAGATTTTCTCAAGCGACATGCTACCAGGAACAATTTCAGTATTTCATAAAACGTTTTCACTTGATGTCATAGCGGCCATGTTGGTGTCCTTGAACAAAAGAATTTTTTATTTTTTTTTTCTTTAGGACACCAACATGGCCACTTCGTTTTTTGTTTTTGGTGTCTCTAGGGAATGCGTGAAAATGCTGGATTTCGCCTTTTATGGTTATAACAACAGAATTTAGGAAAAATAATTAGAGTATGGTCATAGAAAGGCGTAGTCTCCCTCGCAGTAGTCGTGGCTTCCGTTACCTCCCCCACGAAGCCCGAAGGAGACTAAGAAAAGTACTGACTATTTGAAATATACATTAGGGCTGAACTAGGCAGGTAGCCAGAACACTCGAGTAGTTGATATATAAATATAAAGCTAAGTCTGTACTTGAAGTGGAAGAAAACAAATAAAACGAAACTAAGACAAGTGAAAGACAAATACAAGGAAAAATTCTCAAGTTCTATTAACATTTAGATATCTATTTGTATAGATGGACGTTTGTTTATCGTTTTATGCCGTTTCTAATATTTTAGAATTGGAATTGATTTTAATCTGGCTTTGAAAGCCCAAACGGATAGGAACTATTCTAACATGTCGGAAAATGGAATCGCGTTTTAGTGTTTTTAAAGTAGCCTACAGCAAATACATCAATCCCTGTAAGGAATTTGATCTTCCTAGAACTTGGTTTGGGCAACAGAGGAAATACGATGGCGTGACGTATTTCACGTGAGTTGTTTTTGAGATCGTTTAGTTATTCTTGTAGCCACTGACGTTTTGCACATATTTCTTGACAAATATAGCAAGAAGCCTTCGAAACTTAAATTACAAAAACACGACAGTAGTCGTCATTGCTACAAGTTGTCACAAAACGTTTGATCTCACATAGAAATAGCTTTTGGATTCTGCACGTTCCTTCGAACGCCGTTACGCGCTGCCCTAAATTCTAACAACGACAAGAACTGTGAATATCAAGTTTTAATGTGGCGACGTAGCAAAGAGGAATTTGTTGCATCTGTAACGACACAAAACGCTCAAGTTTGTATTTTAGACCTTTATTAGATGAATTACAATGAGATAAGTCTAATAGCTCAACGAGACACAAAGGAATGTTCTTGAAGTAGACACGCTTTCATTGTTGTCTAAAACTATAGTT
>JAOBRD020484963.1:0-17564 GCA_027575215.2 Hydrozoanthus sils | reverse complement strand
AGCACAGCTGACTGGATTTTTTGTTGATCTTCTTGTAAGTGTTAACCATGCAATTAGAGTCTGCCTAACATATGACGAGAAACTGTTTAAGGGCAAACTCCCCTGGATCGATGTCTCCAATCAGTTGAAATATAAGAAGGGCGTCAAAAACAACAAACTTAGGTCGAAAATAAAACACCAATGCTTAGGGGCAAAAAGTTCTAGCGTTGTAGAAAAACAAAACAGATAATTCATTTTCATTTCGTCACACCAAATAATACAGCTATTCTTTAATAAGATTTTACGCTTATTTACATTGTGGTGGTTGGAAAAGATTACCAAAACTAGTTCCAATTAGCAAACATGTTTCAAGACAAAAAGGGTGTCGTCATCAGTCATATCCCACAATCATAATGGGTTTTTTTGTTTATATTCGGTGGGAGTATAAACTTGTTTCAGGTTAACTATACCGTGCTGACGAGGCCAAATAAATTCGAAACAGCCATCCACGGCTGCTAGCACTCAAGGCTCAAAAAGATATTTTTTATAGTTCAGTACAGGCTACTTCCTTCTGACCCATGAGGCCTTAGTGCCCTTTTATTGCTCGTCTCCTCACTGGTACATATGTGCAACACTAGATTTTGCGTCATCAACCAGATCCCATTAGATTCCTATTGTGTTTCGAGCTATGTACAAGGCATGAATCCCAACCTCAAGCACAGATCTTCAAAGGTGCTGCAGATACACCGAAGCTTTACTTGTGTCTTTTGTATGGATTTCAAATTGTTTTCATTTTGACGAGACTGATAACGCTTGCAAGAGCTTTAACACAGCCAGCCTTGGAACGCGATCAAAGTGTATTGTTCAGTCAGTTTGCCTTGTAATCTTTTAACCAGAAATGATTCTACATGGGCACAAAGAAACGATGCTCCCTCCAAATGTTACGTTATTACTTTACTTTGTCTTGAGAAAAACTTTGACAACATTTTTTACTTAAAATTGTTGTAAAACAATCAGCACAGATCTCAATACTTTTTACTTATTTGTTAATAGGGTTTCGATACTCGCCTGGAGGACGTAATATCAAATCTTACACAGAGTCAGAAACAGAAGCTTTCATTAGCGAGAGCCCTGGTGCACAATCCACGCATTGTCATCGTAGATGAGATAAGAGAAACAGACCAGGTGAGGTGCCAGGCCCTATGTGTTGTGCTACAGTGAGAGTTTTGTTACCTTATTAGCTTGGTTTTGCTTATTAGAAATAAAAACAGATCGGCAAAAGCAACAACCTTAAAAAAAGAGCTTATAAGAGTCAATATTGGTTGTGCCGGACTTTCGAGGTAACTGAAAGAATAACAAGAGAGGCAGAACACTGTTTTAAGGAGCAAAAACTTTATGTCGAACTCAGCTTGGCGTAAATGATTTGAAAAGTCTATTCCGCAACCTAGCATTTACTAGATGTGCTAAGAATCTTTCATAAATAATTCCATAGTGTACCTATAGTTCAAAATCTAGTAAACCGCACATGCGTGTGTACATTAAGCTACGATGCTAATGAGAATAGTTAGGTATGTTGTAAGTTAAAATGCAGTCACAGTGACAAAGCCGGGCCGAGCTGAGAGGAAGAAACACATCTGAATTCCAACCTGACTTGTTTTATCTTAGGATCTTGAAGACGCCTTAGCTGTATGGTACGGCAGCCGAACGTGTTTTGTGATTACAAAACGACGTGCAACTGTAGAAGCTGCTGACAACATAATTCTGTTGTATCGAGGGCGCGTTCTGGAGCAGGGAACTCACAGCGATTTACTACAAAAGCGGCAGCTGTACTACAAGTTGTTCGGCAGCGGACACGATGTCGCACGAGAACTGAAGCGTGATTGGTTTAGACTATAACACGATCGAATGCACAGTGTGTCGTGGTCGTGAACAACTCTCCAGTGGCGTAACTCCAACGAAATAAGGTGTTTGGTCATTAACTCGAGTTTGAAATCATTTAGTTTGTTTTGAAACATCGTACCTTGCTACTCCTGCATGGTTTTAATCATCTCCATACAGTGAAACCTTTTAGAACTGGTTGAGAAAATGATGAATGCACAAAGTCCAGACGAGCTCAGGTGCTGCACTCGTTATTAGTGCATAGTTTTCTTGTTATTGTAAAGGGTATTTTTTAATATTTCATTTTGTACAAGATATTTTTGGCTTGAATTGTTTTTATTTTCTTTGTATTGGTAAAAATTGTATTTTGTTGCTTACTCTTATGGTAACATTATTATGTATTTGTATATATACTTGTTATGTATTTTTCTATATATTCACCTAACACATATTAGAGTACAAACGTTAAACTACTTTTTTAAATTAATCCTTGATATGAACTCAATTTACTCCGACGAAGAATTAAAAGTTTTTGAAAAATATCAGCCCTTTATACCTTTTTACTAAAAACTATGAACTTTTAAGCAATGGTCAGTTTAAGAACTAGGGGACGGACCAGTTGATTTCGTGAGGGGGGAGGGGAGTGGAAGAATTTTAAAAAAAAATTTGCAGTGCCACCAAGACAGAAAAAAAAATTTGCATGCCGAAATCCTATAAAGAGAATGTATGAAAACTGGCAAAAAATTTGTTTTCTTCCGAAGCTTGACTGAAAAAATAAATTTGCAGAGAAATCATTCTTCCACTCCCCCCCCACGAGATCAATTGGTCCATCCCTAGGGAGCCTCCCATTGTTCTGCGGCATTTTCCCACGCCAGATATTTAATTTTTCATACTGCGAATACATCAACTTGTGTACAAAGTTTTAAAGTAAGAAATACTGATACTTCATTTTTGAAATCAATGTTTCTTTTGTGCTATAATAATTTGTCCAATCGTTCTCAACTCCAAAACAAGAGCAAAGAAAACCTTTTGATTTTCTATGTTTCCAACATGAATTTTTTCTTAAGTTAATGTTTCGACTAGAGAGGAATGAACGAGTGAAATGGAAAGAAAGAAATGAAGATATGGTCGATTTTTAAAGTTTAGCCAATCAGATCAACGGTTTTAACAATGTCGCTCCTAGCATCTCTCTGTATTCCACTGCTGTTCACCTGCCTAGTTCTTACTCGGATCGTTCACTCAAGGTATGGTTCACAATTTACACTCTTATGCTTTTGGTTGTGAAAGTGAGAGGGTGTGATTATGACTATTTTATTGTAAAACATGTTTGCAGAAGAATTAATCTAAAGAAACTCAAATTAAACCAATCCTCGTTGAATGTCACTCAAGTTATGCGCTTTGTGAGATAATACGGAAAATGCATTCCACGCAAATAATGTTTGAAATGCAAAAAGCTGTGTGTGTGAATCTTTTGTGATAACTTAGTTGTGAGTATCTTTAGTTGTTACAGCTCTGAATGGAGACCTTTGCTGTTTTGGTTTCCCCCGTTGTTATGGTGCGTATCCTTCACCGTAGACAAGATTTTCTTTTTAGGTAGCTCTACCGACAGGCAATCTGCAGGAACAAGTATGATACACGTCTACAATGCTCGAATCTGTTTATCTGACATTATTATAGGGACTTAAAGCAAGGAGGACGGCAGAGAACAATAGTGAACACCGATAGCAGTACGTTGGAACTCGACGTGAAGGCCACCTTCATGCCGTCGTCGGAGTTCTTTCGACCGCGAGAATGACCTACAAAAAATTTTTCAATCTTCATTTACGTTTAAAAAGAACATTTTAATCGTTTTTTCACAAAGCACAAATCAGGGAAAAGAGAAAGACAACTAGCCATACGTGACCGAAAAGGGCAAGCAAGGTGGAGAAGTGTGTGGTATGTTTTTGTAATTAAGTCGTCGTCGATGTTGCCTTCCTCATTGCTTAAGTTCTCTAATACTATTACATGCTGTTTGTATTTATTGTTTAAAAAAAACAGCCTGATAACAACATTATTAACGCTTTGACAATATTCCGCCCTCAATTCAAAGATCACCAAGAGCTACCATTACATATCTTAACTGTTCCAGTTATCACGGTTTACTTTCTAAACTATATAATCAACGGCTATGTGTTCATACACTTGTACTTCAAATGATACTAACATATTTTAATGACGGTGTGGGGGAGGGGAGGGGGGTGTCCGACA
Organism: Hydrozoanthus sils; assembly: GCA_027575215.2. Classification (NCBI taxonomy): domain Eukaryota; kingdom Metazoa; phylum Cnidaria; class Anthozoa; order Zoantharia; family Hydrozoanthidae; genus Hydrozoanthus; species Hydrozoanthus sils. Next base: position 13,460 of record JAOBRD020484963.1, on the reverse strand, counting down.
GAGATTCGTATTTTACCCTAAAAAATCCCAATTTCAGAGTTTGTCTTCCTCAAAAAAATCTCTTTTTTGTTGGCGTACCCAGTAATTATTGTTGATTTGAGATGAAGAAAATTACAATAACCATAAAATTCCCTACGTTTTTTTCACTCCCAAATAAACCTGACCCAAAAACTCCTTTTGGCCAAAGTCAGTTTAGACCCAAAAAATCCTTCAAAGCCCCTTCGTAGCCTAAATATATAGTTCAGCGTCTTAAGTCCCACCTTGGTTGTGGTGTTGGAGCACTCGACTATGGCAAAGCCAATCAGTGAGGTCCTGGGTCTGAGCTGTCATAAACCACTCCAGCAAGTCAAACTGATGGTCCACCAACATCGCGTGGCACTGAAACATTAGGTAACTCTATAAAATGGGTTTTAATCACCTCTTGCCGAATTCAGGTGCTTTCGCTAAAAGAACAGTTGAATACCAAGGTCCCATAAGTTCTTCAAAGGTCTATTAGCACTAACCCAAGGTTAGATTTTAAACCAAAGTTTTTGTTTCTAATCTTACAGAGACTGATTTGAGCTGTATTTTTTCGAATTGACAAGTTTTTTTTTTCGGTGGAAAACTTTGACAGTGTTTTATAAGAACCGTAAATTTTTTCTTAGAAAAGAAATTACTGCTCGAGCCTTTGAAAAACCCAGCTTAGAAGCCATAGCTCTTAAAAATGTAAGTCCTGCTGTTTCTTGTACAGTACAAGTAGATTCAGTGTCATGTCTGATCGAGACTGTCTACGGATCAAGTGTTTTTACCTGTTTGGCTAAACGGTCAATCTCCCCTGTGGGATCATCTATGACAGACTCCGGGGTCAGCCACATCCATTTTTGAATCTTGGAATTCTTTGTCGCTTCATCAAAAATGTTACGGAAGGCACTTTTCACTAAAAATAACAACAACAACTTTATTCTGACTAATCACTTGGTATAGATGCCACTAGAGCACTAATAGAACTTGATGAGAACAAAAAGTCAGTTACAACGCTTTTTTACCATCTCTGGAAATACTATAATATCATAATTTATATACAAGTAAATAGTTTACGTAGTACATAGCTACTTACATCAAGTCATTATCATATATATTATATTACAGGTTACATTAATCTTTGACCCAAACACTACAGAGGAACTCGAGACTTTGCAAGTCTTGATTTTTAGCTTATCGAACACAAATAGCATCTCACCTCTCCCCTATCTCCCCTCCCCCCTTTCCTTTCTTATGGTTTCGTCAGTCAGTGCCTGCCTACCTCCTTTCTTGTACCTAAACGGGTGACTTGGCCGCACTCTGTACTTTTTCATTTCCTGGCATAGATCTTGTATGGCTTGAAGGATTACTTCTTTTCTACCAAGAATATCAAAATATACTTAGCTGGTGCAGTCCCCGTGGGACTATTCGGCTAAGTTTCTGCCTAGCATAGCTGTATTGAAGTATAGTTTTCTGTTTCGGTAGTGTGACAGTCATATATTTGTGGTCAGCGGCGACTTCTCAAGAAATTATTCAGTCATTATAAATTCAGCTTTTCGTCCAGAGATGTGTACATTTGTAACGAAGAAACAACAAAAGTTTTAACAGCAAAAACAATGACATGACAATAACTATGATATAGCTAAAAAAGTATGTATGTCTTTCAAAAACAGGACAGAGAGTTGAAGCCCTCAACGTGAAACTTCTGTGAGCGTTTTAACAACAAGTTGTTATTTCTGTCTAAGTATAGCGTTGACACTTATTTTCATGTACAGGATTTTGAGTTTCCCCGACACTTTTTTTTGTATGACAGGAAAAGTAAATTTGACCCCAACCTCACATCAACCAATCATAAACACTGTTAAATTTGTCCTTCTCTAAGCCAATTAGTTTTTGTTGCAAGTCAAAGTGTAGTGAGTTCTTACATGTTAACATGATGTTAAAAAGAGGGCGTCAAACCAGGTATCGTGTGTATCTACTATTAAAACTTAAAGTTTATGTTCACAGGCAACTGTCCGTATCGGAACCTCATCAGGAAACTTGATCTGTCTAAAATGGATTCGTTATAGTTTAGTATACTAAAGTTTCTTACTTTTGATGATATATTGGGCTTTTCTTCTGTCGCGTAATTTTCACTTTTCCTAACTTTGCTAGGCGCCTTTCAACTTCCCTTACTAACAGCCTACAAACTAAAAAAAACAAAATTCTTTGTAAATAAAATGCAATTCCCTTTTTTTGTCTTTGAATAAAAGTTCACCTATAAAAAACAAATGGTTCCTTTTTGATTAACGAAACAAAGCTAGCGTTGAATCTTTAGTAATCAGTATATAATCAGTTTTTATTAGCTGTTTGATAATTAACAATTATCCCCCGGAAGCAATATATATCTCCAATAATTTTTTTACAGCTAATCATAAACAAAGAAAATGTCAATGAAAATGTTTGACTTGCAACACTTAGAAAAAGATCTAGAGAAAGTGATCAGCTCAATTTCCAAAGAATCGGATTTTTTTCATGTATTAGCTAAAATACGAAACGTTTTATTGGATTTCCAGTCGGGCTTTTTTAAAAATGTAGTTATTGTCTGCCGAATAGAGATATAGCTCACGAGGTTACGAAACCAAACCAGTTGTCAAATGAAGCTTCTTAGCTGTAATGCTTGTAAAAGCATATTGTCTTCCTCCAGATATGTCGCTAAACAATGGTCACTCTGACGAGATCGATGAATACTTCCGCTAACAACTAAAATTGCGTTTAAAAGTGAATCTACCTTTCTTCGCAAAACCCAGTACTTAAACCACTACAAAATAAATGAAAGTAATTATTTTCTGCTCGCAGCACTTCACTTTCTCATTAGAAAGAGCTAGTTAGTTGTGGTTGTTGTTGAGAATTTAGAATGTTAAAATACGCAAAATCCAAAAACGCGAAACTTTTTTTTTAACAAACCATGGCAAGGAGTAGGAAAATGTTTGAGACGCTCGAGATCGCTGGAATCTTCAATTTCATTTCCCTCCTCCTCATCGTCGTCTACATCCACATCGTCTTCGCCCATTTCAACATTTTGCGACGGTTCTAAAACTCCTTCTGGTTTTAAAATCCCTTTAGCTGGGTCCTGATACAAGCCATCACAGCGACCAACTACAAAAAGCAACACGAACAAAGCTAACATGTTTACCGACACATTCATAAGGCAAGACATTCTTAGAAAATTCGAATTATGTTTTATAGGAGTAAAGTTCAGACTTTTAAAATTGCTTTTTTCCATGTTTGTTAACTTCGTGGCAACCCCCAATTTGCTAGACTTGAATGACACGTTTCCTATGGTTGTTACCAGCAACGCTTGGTGCGTGCTTCAGATATCAGACATATGACTACAAGTCCATAATGCGACTCTAGCCGTTGTTTTTACTCCCCGTTGTAATCTATGAACCGTCAATTATTGCTGGTACTAATAATAACTTATATACGGGGAATGTAGCTCAGTATAATACTTTTCTCGCTTCGTAACGAGTATTCGATATCTGATTAGTTGATTCACCTGTTATAGCGCATGAGACAACTCATTAACTCCAAAGTGCAGATAAATAGTTTGCGTAAAATTGAGAAAAAGCAGTTAATACTCACATTGTTTAGAATTTCGGTAGAGCTTTGCCCTATTTCATAGGTCTATTTCTTGATTTTTTCATAAAGACAAGATGATGAAGAATGAAATGAAATGAAACCGAAATCAGCAAAAAGATACATATTTTTCATGGTATTTTCCATTAACAGTGCATATTCTACTACTATATTCTAAAAATTAACAACACTTTATAGAAGATATACTATAAAACAACAGTTTGTTTATAGCATTGAATGAATCTGTGCATAAAAAAGACTTGCGTTTAAAAATTGTATTTTCTTTCTAATCTTTCATGTTATGAATGCCCTAAAAAATTAAAAAGTTTATTTTTCTATTCTATCTTCTTCACAAGCATCTCATTTTAAGATCATACAGCTGAACAATCAAAAATTACGATGTGCTTCAGTCAAGTGACGTGGCGTAAAATTAACCAATAAAACTTCAACAACTGTCACAGATACTACAAAATATTCCTCTTAATCATATCTGCGATAATTTTCTCTTATAAGTACGTTCTGATTACACGAATCCCTTTCAATAATCATGCTAGCTAGAAAACTTTTCGTGCTTGTTTTGTGCTATCACTTCCAAACAGCGAGTTGTGATGATCTCAAGAGTAAGAATGGCAAAGAAAAACAGAGCAAAAATCCTTACTATACTATGTTTGAAGAAAACGCACATTTACGGCCAACTAGGTGCCATGGTACGTATAACCATTTACATTGTGCACTGCACCATTTGGATTTGTGGAAAAAAAATAATATTCCATATTTTAAGATATGCTTGTATTTTTGAATATAAATATGTCATATATCTGTTAGGAGTTTGCTGTTAGTAGTTAGGAATTTTTTTAACCGGCCAAACATAGACTTGCACAAGCACTTGTTATGCTACATATTTTACAGATAATTTGTGGATTGCCTTCAATATATAGTAATGGTTTTATCACAGTGAACTAATAAAAATACTAAGTATAAGTAAGTATATATAGACATGTCAAGTGATATAGCTATTTCAAATTTCCAGCTAAATTTTCTTTTTCTCACTGTAAATAATACACCCGTATACATTGTTAATGTTCGGTAATTGGCAAATCAGTGCAATGATCAATTTTAAGAAAATCATTTCGTTTTTCTTTATAACAGTATGCCGACTCTTAGGTCAAGAATTTTTGGCCAAGTTACAAAAAACAGCAAGGAAAGATTCCCTTTTCAAGGGCTACAGTCTTGATGGAAACAATGATCCAGAACGAGTTATTGACTACAAAACGTCGTAAGTAGAAACACAACCACATATATATTAATGTTACCTCCAGACTTGAAAAACAGCAAACCTGAAACAAGCATTCGGGGAATGATGGAAACCCTTAAGTCAGCTTCTCCTAATTGTGTCACATTGCAAAATTTAGGGTTAGTTATTGGATGTTGTTCTTGAGATCTTTCGTCGTACCACATGCCCCCCCCCCCCCTCTTGTTGTAAGGTTCTTTCTTTCCTTGCAACCAATATGGTAAAACGTGACCATCGATTTTCGCTCTTTCAGTCGCTGCTATTTTTGTAACGGAAGGTTTGTTCGCTGCGTTGGCCAAGGCTCCACCACTAAGGCCAGGGCGGAGGCCAGCCCGACACCAGAGGAAATAAAATGGAGCTCAACCCCCAGAACGGCTGCCCTTAGAACTTCCTTACAGACTATACTTTTCAGGCATTTTCGGATAAGAAAGCAAATGAATAAATGGTGAAAAGAACTTTTGGATTCCTTGAATTTAGGAAGTATTCTTCAAATCATTTAATAAGAAAATATATATAGCAAAACGCATGCGTAGACACATAGTTAATATACAGGGCCCGGTTCCTCAAAACCCTGATTAACTTAACCCAGGGTTAACTCCTAACAAAACCTATTGGTTGTCATGGCAATTAACCCTGGGTTAGCACTAATCGGGTTTTGAGGAACCGGGCCCAGACTGGGAAATACAAAGAATGTACAAAGATGCTTTGTTTTATGTTGAACGAACCATTACCCTGCACATTCTTTGTTTCGGGTGTTAATGAGAATATTTTGATTGGCTTCTTGTTGGTTTGCATTTCGAAACCATTTTATTTTGTGCAGGATTAAGGCGAGACAGCAAAGGAAAATTGCGAACAAAGACATACAATTAACAATGGTTTCAGATTAAACCAGTCTGTATATTAGCTATACTTAACACAATCTTCCGTTTTCCTTGTAGAGAGATTCGGCTGGTGGACATTCTTGATGGCCTTTGTAACCGAATGAAACTCTACCGAGCTAGGGCGGGACCACAATTTCCATACATCAAAGGAGGTCAGTATAAAAACCCTTGACTTATAAATTTTGGTATAAACTGGTTTTAAAAATTTCGGGAGTTTTAAATCTTTCAGTAGTTTTTAGCTTTTCAGCCTTAAATTACAAGTAAGTGCATACCATAAAATTTTCAAATATTAAGAACACTAACTACTTAAATATAAAAATTTGTAACTTTTCCTTTATTTTTTAGAAAGTATGAAACACAACAGAGTGGACTGCATAAGAGTTTATAAGAAAAAACCACCACAGCAACCTAATTTCTGAATGACTGAACGATTTTCTCGCTGGTTAGGAATTCTAAGACATTTTTAAGACATGGTAGAAGGTATAAATTAGTTTTTAGCTCAATCATGCGCGCATGCGCAAGAAATCTTTCTCATCTGTCTACAAAGAACAAGGGCTCTTAGAGCCAGCTCTTTCATCTGAAGTAAAAGAGCTTTAAAACTATTTTGCTTTCCATTTCATACGCTACAGGAGTTTCAGAAGTCCGAATAGTCAGACAAAAGCAAAAATGATACTGTCAGATTTTAAACTGCTTGTCGCGGCCGCCATTTTTGATTTTGTGCGATTGAGCTCTCAGTTAAACGCCGGCCCTGCTTCGGTCTCCTGAAAAACAACCGACAACTGTCGACATCAGTTCCACAGTCTACTTTTACACTTTGCATCCTCACAACACAGTATACGTTAAAAAAAAATTCTAAGAGTTAGTTGGTCTTTTGAAGCAATTTTGTCAATCGATCTTTTTCAGCTATGAGTCACCTACGAGAAGCCGTTGAGGATATCTCATCGCGGTCCAAAGTTAAACTGAACTTCCAGGCTCCCGATGAAATCATCGAGGATCACACAAATGAAATGGTCAGAGTAAAATTTAAAGTAAGAGGAGAGAAGCTGATGATTTTGTTTTTCATGGGTCGATCAGTGCCAAAACACGTGGGCTCTTAATTTACCGGTCCGTGTACGAGTAGTTTGTTGACTGTTGTTTCATTTCTACCCTTTATACAGAACTCAAATTAACGGCTTTATTGCAGCCTACTCATAAACCTGGTCGTTATTTTCCCGCCCAGTGGCAGTCCCAACAGCATGGCATAATCTGGGTTATTTTATTGTAATATGTAATATAGTCGGTATAGTATGATGTGATTTATGATACGATATGGTGCGATATGACATGATATGTAATATTGTGCATCATAGTTGGAGCTATATGATGTGTATGATACAATACGATACGATATGATATGATAGGATACGATATTATTGAATAAAAAGGGAAAGAGACAGGATCTGACACGAACTATACAGCTTTACAGCGTAACAGAAGAATTGATCAAGATATAACCAAGTTTTAAGGTTTTTATAGCGCATTGTTTCCTTAACACAGTGTGTTCAAATGTTGGAAGAATACGAAGATGAACTGACCGAATGGTATTTTCACCACCAAGATGCCGGGCTGCTCGACTGGTTGTGTGTCCAGAGAGTGCTTAAACATGACAATAAAGGTGAGGCTGCCAGATAGTTCTCAATCTGCAATCCTCGCTTCCTGGAGCGCTTGGGGTTTTGAAGCCAGCTGGGGAACTGAGTAAGTAGCCTGCTTAGGAAGCGTTTCCGTGGGTTTTGGTGAGATCTAGATTTTAGTTCTTTCTTGCCGCGCGAAAAACGAAAGGAGTCTCGCCCGATTTTCGCGCGGCCAAAAAAAAAATTTCGCCAAAATCCAGGGGGAAAATGACCCTAAAGGAAACGCATAAATTAACGGAGAGGCTAAAGGTACGACCACATTTAATCAATCACGACTTTGCATTGAACGCCATACATTTTTTCCTAAAAGGTACGGAATTAGCCGGAGACCCTGAAAGGGTCATAGGTCCGTCGAGCACCCCTGCAACCTTTTAAAGGGAATCCTCCCCCCCCCCCCACCTCCCGGGTGCTAAGCATGATGAGTACTTAAATAAAAAAAGTAACGTTTCCAGATTCGTAACTAACAACGACGATTGGTTTTCTTCTTCTTGACAAGCCATTATTAAGAGCGATTGGCACCGGTACATTCAGTCGGTGTCTTTTCCACGCTTATACATGTGTTAGTTACAACGGTGTTGTCTCTCCGCAGAGTGTTTAGCGGCATCAACCGACATGCCAGCCGACTATTTTGCTCAGAATACGGACGAAGCTCCCGACAAGAAACCAACTATTCCAATGATGACCGAGGACATGTTGCGGAAAGACGCTGAGCGATGGGAACTATGAGCAGACGGCAGGCCATGTTTCTTTTTTACGTTTGTTAAAAAAATTGGATCCAAAATCCATCCATCTGAGGAATGCAGCAGTTTTACAAGTTAATTTTATGTTACAACTAAGTCTTACCCAAAATTAATAGTTGTTAGATGTTGGTTATATCCTGGTGACCAACGCATGGTAAATTAAATCTAGAAGCCGAAGGAGATGAAAATACAAAAAGGGGGTTCAAAATTTTCGACCCTTTCTTTTCCACCCTATATTTTGACCGCTCAATATCAGCTGATTGTCAGATCTTGCGTGGACTTCATCAGCTTCTATACACTTGATATTGTCAACACTCGTTATCTCAAGCCTAACAGATTTATTCATCTTAGTGTAACTTTCCAACTACTCCCTTAACAAGACAACAATAGAGTAGGATGACGTAACTATCCCCAGTCTACCCAGAGTTCTCGAGTAGGATCCTTTAGTTATTCCATGGTTCAAGCAGGATACACGTGTAGGATTTAAAGTATCTGTGAAGCGAAAAATGTTATTACTTCCGTGGATAGACCTTGCTAAATGAGGAATAGCGGTGAAAAATTTTGTCAAAATCTTGTATGGTTCTTGAAATATAAACATTTAAAGTTCTCAACTGATGACGTCATGTCTATCTACCCCGAGATAATCAGCAGTCCAAGTTTGGCTTAAATACATCCAAAGATTATGGATTGGCAGCAGATTTAAAAGAAATCAAATTTGTTGGAACCCCACATGACGTCATCAGTTGAAAACTATTTCAAGAACCATAAAAGATTTTGACAAAATATTTTCAACGCTATTCCTCATTTAGCAAGGTCTATCAAAGGAAGTATTAACATTTTTCGCTTTATAAGCACTTTAAGACATCAAAAACCGAGTCTGAGTGCTTCATCCGGGCATCCATGTCGAACAAAAGTTTGAAAGCACGAGGCCCAAGACTGAATGCTTATATTGTTTTATAGGTGTTTGCATGCCCCGATGAAACACGAAGGACCAATTTTTTCACATAGCTTCTTCGACGAATGGCTGATTGTTATTATTTGTTATTGTTCTTATATAGAATGTGAGAACAAAAAGTTCGTGTTAAAAATACCCGGTAGCCGTTATGGAATGTGTCATGTTCGAGTTATCCAATTTAATAATATTCAGTCTTTATAATACCCCGTGTTTTGTGAGACACGGATGAGTCACGTTCAAGGTTTCGTTTGCCCAAAACTTTCGACGAGGAAAAACAGTGCGTTATCAATTCTGTACCGAGCTCTACGGTTTTCAACTACAAACGGGAGTTAGATATTTTTTTAAAGAACGACAAAACATAAGTTTGCTTAAGATTTGCACTATTGAGCCAGGCGGGCTATAGACCATTTGCACTATGGCGTCATTGTACCACAACTACCAGAATCCTTTTCAGTTTTCTTTTGAAATTCAGATGCACGAACTCCTCTGAGAATTCTTAAACAACGGGGCGTAATTTTCTATTATAGCTGTATTGAATGTTAAAGTTGTTATAAACTCTACGAAATGTGATAGTATATGAATTAACCAACTATTGTGTTATTATCTTTGAAGAAAATACATTTTTTTGTTTGCTTGGCCTTTATTAGCTAGAATTAATTTATTCATGTCACGAGATAGTTTCATCTATTTTTTTACTGGGTATCCAAACAGACCTACGTGATGTGGTATACAGCTGTGGATTGGTAGGTTCGAATCATAAATTACTAATGAGTGTCGGCCGAATGCTATCTTTGTTTTAATTAATTTATGTGGAGGTTCGCGGAGAAATTACTCGTTTTTTGGCATCAGCTTGTGGTATGTGTAGCGGTGCAGCCCAAGGTGATAAGTTGCAAATAAAGGAATTAATATCAAATCGAGAATGCTTCGGCTTGGCTGTGGTCTCGTCATGGCATGCAGTATCGAACTTTTATTTGATTGGGGAAAAAACAAAATCCAAACAGAAGCTATTGATTTTTAATAACCTGTAAGCATATCTGATAAAAAACTTGAATTTCATTTGTATGGTCACTGAGCTTGTTTTCAGTGGCAATTTAATTCATCACTCCAACAAACTTAGTGTAGAAAGAAGAATCCTTTTTTCTCTTTCGAATGCTAATAACAAAATGAAATCGAAGAACATAACTGCACAGGTATATAACGAATAGTTATTCAGTAGCTTAGTTCATTTGTGATTTGCAATCATCTCAGTGGTTGCAAAGAAAGTAGTGTAGTTGTCTCATTCTTAACTTAGAGTTGAGATAGAAGTGCGTCAGCAAACTTTGACTTAGAGATGGAATGAGATACCATTTGGCCTTATCATATGCTTGATAAGGGAAAAACAAACGATAAGCGACATTTTCCTGTTTCTCTACAACATTAAAGCAAGCGAGACTGATTTTGTTTTTTAAATTTCAAAACATTTTAAAAACGTTTATGCAACGGGTCTTTGTTTTTAAAATTGTTTACAGTCTGAAAAGTAAAAATTTAATAGCAAAGTATTGACCAACACAATCGTCTTGGGCTTTCGTATAGTTTTTGCACAAAGGTGGGATAGATAAACATTGACTTGCTTTACTGGAAAGGGAGCTTTTTTAAGTAACCACTGACCCCGAAAAATGACAACCTTCAAGGGCATTAAAACTATGATTTTTAGTCTTTCAAGTCGTCTTATATGTTTTCATAAAATCCGAGTGCGAGGTCTGTCCGGGAAAAAGTTTGGACGACGTTTTTTCACTTTTAAGGAAGATCGAAGGCAAATATTTTCCCGAAAAGACCGAGTAAACGAGGTTGAGATAATTATTACATAGCTTCAAGTTTCGTCAGAAAACGAGAATAGACGATTATCTCTGCACGCTCGTGTTAGCGAGAAATCGGTTATTTCTGTGGGCACAATACACAAATGTTACACAGAAGCCGTAATAACATTTTGACGAATGAGATAGAATTCATAGTTACCCAGACCTTACGTTGACCAACCATGAACTTTATTTTATCTTTGTAGCTGTATGAACTGAAGCACCCGAGAAATCAGTCCAATAACTCCCCGGTCCAGTATGGAAAGTCATTGGGCCGATCTTTGGCCAATCAGAGCGCACGATTTGATTATTGGTCTAGAAATTGGACTTGTGATAACGAATTATAAATAACACCAGTGAATCTTGCGCACTGATTGGTCGAAAGCATAAAAAATCATGTCTACAAGAGAGTGCATAGACACACTTTTGACAGCTGGCCTTTTTATAAAACTAGTATTTCTTAAAACGAATGAAGTGCTGCCTGATTATCGAGGTGTGCAAGGATAAATACTAAATTGATTGAATTTACATGCTGTGAATTCGATCAATAACTGGTTGTGTTCGCCAGTTGACTGCGACGCTTTCGTTGCATAAGGAAGAAGAAAAAGCCATAAAAGCACATTGCCTTCCTCTCGAAAGCTAGTTGAAGCTTTCATATGCTTGATGAATGATTCCTTGCTGTGAATTTGATGCATTATTCGTACCTTATTCAACCTTTCTCTCAAAGACCACTCGCGTCGATCGTAGCCAGCGTAGCTTGGCGTTCTAGTCATTCTCGATGGCGAAAACCAACGAGCGCCGAAAAGTGGGCCGCGGAGGGAATGGGGAGAGAGAACGAAATCGGCTCGCACGCTTCGCCGACTCGCTCACCGCTTCGCTCTTCGTTCTCGCGGCTTCTTCGCCTTCGAGAATGACTAGAACGCCAAGCTACGCTGGCTACGTCGATCGTACACACTCCAACCGAGTGTTCGATAAAGGAAACCAACAAACAAACCTTACGTAGAATCTGGTTGGCCTACAGTGGTCGAACCAACCATATATTTATGGAACACCACTCATACCGGAAGCAAAAAAGCCATTCACTTAATAACTGTTGACATGAAGGGAAAAACGAAACTTCCTCGAGTTAGCACAAGGTTCGAACTACCGTGGATTCGAATAAGTGAGCGCGAGTCAACTGTCTTGACAATCCAATTTGAACTTCTCTTAAATCTTGCAAGCGAAACCCCGTTTGCCGTTGGTTTTCGAAATAGAAACTTACGCCATTGTTCCAATACTTGGAAACCAATTAAAAGTGCTGGAAAGTTCTAATTCTTGCTTCGGAGAAAGGCCAATACAAGCCGCGAAAGTCGCCAAAAGCCAATAACTCCCTCAGCACTGCTCTTAAAAAAGTTTTCAGTTCCAGTCAAACTAAATACGTGCTGGCTGGTCTAACAGAATATCAAGCGGAAATGATATTCTCGATATTTTCAGACAGCCCAATAACAGCGATTGTTTGCTTTCAGTTGCTGCAATGGTTGACGTTTCCTGCTGAAGCTATGGCTGCAATTATCAGGAAGACGAATTATTTTGTCTGTATAAATACGACACGAACTAAACAGTCGCAGTTAAAAACCTACTCGAGTTCGTCTGTTTAATGCGTCAAAAGGACGCATTAAGCAGTTTATCCGTCTATGTAAATACGAGACGCACTAAACAGACGAACTAAACGAAAAGAGGAGAAACTTCTGCCATATTAGTAGCTACACTCGCGCCAAATATTGATTCAATGTTGTCGGCACAAGTCCCTATCGGCAATAAGTCTGGAAAAAATACTGTTTGATGCATCCCGTTTTTATCTAGGCTAGTCGAATAGTTCTGGCCAACAAGCCTCTTCCAGTGGCTGGAATATTGGATAATAAAAAAGAAATGTCTCAAAGGCAACTATATTTGAAAATAATGTCCGCAGCCGCCAGGTTGTCCAAAGTGAACAGTTGGGCGAGGAGTGAGAAATTCTACCAGTATTATATCAATTAATTAGAAACCTAATCTCTGAAAGCCCCTATGGGGAGAGATTAATAAAGTATTGTACTGTATTGTATCAATTATCTCCTCTCCAAAAATCTGCAAACAAGAAAGGGGTAATTATTCCTTCTGATACAATTCCACAAAGCTCACTAACTTCATCAAATAAATTCTGTTTTATTTTTGACTTTTGACTACAACTCATTTCATTATTGCTCTGCAAAAGTTGTTTTGTTTCTGCATAAAGAAAGAATAAAATCTTACACCCGAAATGATGTTCTCCTGGGAAACTTTGAGCTGCATTGATTGAGTACCTTTAATGCATTTTGAGGAGTTTGTAATGATTACTTTGTGTTCACACCAATATCTAATTCAGGTGCCTTTACCGAGAATTTGAAGGTTCAAAAGTCAGTTTCTACTATAATTTCTTAAAAATCTCCATTGGAAAGATACAGCAATGAAAAAA
>JAOBRD020484858.1:0-10707 GCA_027575215.2 Hydrozoanthus sils | reverse complement strand
TGCAGTGCTATCATTTCCTGGTCTAGCTGTTATACAATAGCACTGACTCTTTGCAGTGCTATCATTTCCTGGTCTAGCTGTTATACAATAGCACTGACTCTTTGCAGTGCTATCATTTCCTGGTCTAGTTGTTATGCGTGGCTCATTGGCTGGGGTGCCAGATTTGTATGCGGTTGTCCTGGGTACAAATCCCACTCTGACCACTGACAGGATTTGGCTTCGGTAATCCCAGAGTCAAATCCACCACGCTTGTAAATAGCCAACTGGCCTGCCTCTAACCAGTTGGGATTCTTAACTGTAGTCGTGTTTGATTAAACGGGTCCCCAATTAGCTACCTTGAGCTAAATTCTTTGACACGTAAATAAAGTTTTTTTTAATGCTATAGTAGTGGCCCTTTGCAGAGCTGTTATTACCTGGTCAAGCTGTTATGCTATTGTAGTGACAATTTGCAGTGCTGTTATTACCTGGTCAAACTGTTATACTATAGTAGTGACCCTTTGCAGTGTTGTCGGTTATTACCTGGTCTAGCTGTTTTGCTATGGTAAGGACCCATTCTAGTGTAGTGCATGTTGTTACTTACCTGGTTTAGCTGCTATGTTGTAGTAGTGAAGCGAAGTAGCGCTGGTCGCTGGTAGGCTGCTAGGCTTTCGAATACTTGCATAGTCTGGTTCATCTATCGACCAAATCAAACTAAGTCAAAACTTGTGTGCAACTGAAATAAAATGGAATCATTAAGAATGAGACGTAAAGATGATCACGCAATTAACTTATTACCTTGAAAAGGAAAAAAGAAAAATTCAGTCTGTGTACTCTGATTCTTGACTGCAGCTCCCGATAGACCATGTGTTCCACTCATATCAACGTAGTGGCGGGTGGAACCTTGAATTCATAATTTAAAAAAAATTGTGTAAAAACATTAATAAAAACCAGTTTTCAAGCATTAAAACCTTTTTCTTTTTTAGTTAACTAGGTTCCCTAAAGGAAGAAGATTTCCTTGTAAATTTGTGGGTTAACTTATACAGCAGACAAGGCTTACATATCGAAACGGAAAGCCTACAACAGTGCAATATTTAACAATTTTAACTCAATCCATGCGTAGCTTTGAGAAGTTGGTTAAAAGTTTGTACATGTTTGTATATGAGTTAGAAAAAATGCAAATTGTATACCTATTGATTCGGTATCTTCTACATTCATTTCCCGCAGTCTTTTGACCTTGTCATCTCTCATCCTGAAAATTAAAAGCGTTGCTAAAAGGGTGTTTGAAGTTTATGCAAATAAAGAATAACAATCTATTGAGGGAATAATCTACAATGCATGCAATTAATCAATAAAATTACGTTTTGCTAATTTGAGCCTTTTTAAAAGAGTTTTAACTTAATTAAGTCAATTCCATTGGCGTTTATTACAATTTTTTGTATATTTTTTGTTTGATTAAAACCCTTCATTAATAACTATAACTCATCGTATTTATATCAAAGAGTACACGGCAAAAAACAACCAAGTCTTATGGTATCTGGAACATCCTTTCTGCACTAGTTGTAAGATCGAGTGTTGTTAGTATTTGTTGCAGTAGAGAATTGTTATCAGTTTCTATAAACAAGTACAGAAATCTATTTCTACTGCAAGATAGCAAAATTCTAATTGATTTTCAGTATACACAAAAAGAAATATGTACTAGTTTATTAGAATTCTTATGTTATACTGTTTAGAAAATAACCATGAGGAAAAAAATTACCGTGCCCTCCTCTAACGTCATAATCATTTTGTTAATTCTATATAAACTTGTCATAACCATTTTGAATTATCTTATATAAACCACGGTCCGGCCGGTTGCACGAAGCCTGGATAAGCTATCCACTGGATAGAACCAAATTTTTGTCACTTATAAATAAAAAACTGTTCGACTCTTTGTTGATTTCTATATCCTTGGTTGTTAAGTGAGTGGAAGACTCCCAAAATAATGGGTAATTAAAATGGTGTCACATTACTTTCATTATAGTTTTACTGCATAAAATAGAAAGCACTTATCCGGCGGATAGCTTATCCAGGCTTCATGCAACCGGGTCCAGATTTGTAACCAATCATAGCGCGTATAATATTAGGATTGTTTTCTAGGCCAATATATAAAATTTCCTCACCTTCTGCGTTGCAAGATGACAACGAGGATAATTATAACTAGAATGAGGAGGACGACCACAGCAACAGCACCGATTATCACCATCAATAATGCTCTGTTCCGACGTTCTCGACATCCCACATTATTCTCCTGTATTGGGTGGGGAGTAAAGTAACAAATTGACAGTTAGTATCAACTCTCTCAGCAATCGTGATTTTGTAAAGAAGGTCAGGCTGTTTGCAGAATAATAGAATTACTAATAGGCACTAATTATAATTGCCTTGACAAGGAAAAATTGCCCGTGTAGATGGAGAAAAGTGGACAATCTTTCCTTGTCAAGGGCATGCCAGCGTTTGAAAAGTCTGAAACTTGCTCGTGTAGACGGACAACAATGAAAATGTGATAAGGATATGTTGTTATATGATACCAAGACGCAACTGAAAACCCTGAGTATCAAGTATTATTTAGAGTATTATTTGCACGAGCAGCAAAAGTTGTCAAGTAAACTTGTCAAAGAAAATTGCTTGTGTAAACGTTTACAACTTGTGTTTATCTCTCATTTCTAATACGAGTAAAATCATGGGCAAGTACTTTGTTGATATTTTTGTAGTTTGTTGAAACATGGATGCTTTCTTTTCGTCCTCATAAATCATCTATTAAGAACAGCTTTCCAAGACAACAAGCTGTGTAAAATAGTCAAGATTTATCCAATTTCCTAACTTTTCCTTTTCTTACCGCAATATAGGTTGGCACAGAAGGCTCCGTCTGAGTTTCTTTATCGAAAGAACTATTACCTAAAACGAGAACAAGATAAACGAATTAAAAAGCAAAACAGATGTAAAATACATGTTTAAAAAATAAAGTGTAAGTTGATTGTTTTAGTCAGCTCCCTAGAAATATCTAAGTTGATATATAGTAATTTATAATATGATATACTTAAAATCAAAATGTTTACACTTACATCGAGTTTTCCCAGGAACTTTGATTATGATACAGCGTTTTGAATGATTGCTCCGCGAGACACATCCATCATTCAACGTCAATTTGATAAATTTTCCTCTCAAGACCAATGGTATAGGGAAAATCACCTAAACAGAAATAAAAGGAGTACTGCTGATACTAAACTTTACATTTCAAAATATTTTTGAATACTTTTTCTCGGTTTATTCAGCTTAATAAGGCTGATCATACTTTGACGTATACAAATTGAGCGTAAAGATTTTATTAATGCCACTTCATAGCAAAACTCTTAACACTGATCTTAATGACAACAATTATTTTGCAATTTTTTAGCAACTATGAAATTTGGAAGGGTTCAAGCAACGCTAGTATTTGTAAGCCAGACGTATCCTTTTGTAACTTCGGGGAAGGTTGTATGTATAGTGTCTACGCAGACGTAAACGAGAATTTTAACTATCATATATGTGCTAAAGCTGCATGCAATGGCCGACGATTTTTCTTTTGTTTACGTGCCATCTACCGTGAAACCCACTGCAATATCTCTTATCCTTTGTTAACTGGCCAAATTACTAAATTTATTTATTTTTAGAAAATTTTCAACTCCTTAACAATTCAAAAGCATGCACCCCAAAGAGGTTTCAAATAATTTGTATTGGACCAAAAAGCTTTATTATTTCGGGCTATCAGAATTTCAATTCAGCAGTTTTGAAACACTATTCGAGGCTGGCGTCAACACGTTCGGGAAATAATTTCAGAAACCCAGCGGATGGAGGAAAAGTGGTTTAAAAAGCGCATATCGGAAGATTCAGATTGTAAACACAAATAACAATGGTGCCAGGTAAAGCCTGGTTCACACTTGCGAGATAAGCACAAACACACGCACAAGCATAAGGAACCGATGTTCACACACGTGAAACAAGCACTAGAAAATAAAAAGTACGCACGTGCAAAGGTGGCTGGTGACGACATGCTTATGCTTATGCTTGTTTCACGGATGTTCACACAGGCGAAACAAACGACATAAGCATAAGCATAAGCACAAGAGAAAGGAAAATGTTTCTTTTTCTTGTGCTTGTTCTTATGCTTATTTCACGCATGTTCACAATTGGTTTTCCTGTGCTTGTGCTTGCGCTTGTGCTTATCTCACAAGTGTGAACCAGGCTTTACGGTGTGCTTTTAGGTCAAGGTAATATTATGCTTTCTAAACCAAGGCTGAAAGTCGTGAAAATATTTAATAGCTTCCTCGAGAAAAAGATAGAACTGAAACAATACCTTCAAAATATGGTTTCGTGATGGTGATAAAAACTCAAGAAAAAAGTTTTTCCAGGTAAGATTGTTTACTGGTGTGGCCCAGGAACCACTGCATCCAAAATAACCGGAGTTTGACTCATCCAAATTACATCTCTTCGAACTGTTAGACAACTCCTGGTTTATCACATCGATGGGAATGAACTTCTCGTCAGTACCAGATGATTGATTTATTTTTGTTTCATTGAGAAAGATAACCTGGCATCCTGTTAAAAAAGAACAAGAATTCAGTTATTAATAAAGAGTATATATAGTCCTTCTCGCATTGCATAGATTGTCTTAACCATTTCACGATGCATCCGTTTGATAATTTGTACAGTTTAATCATGATATCAAATTAAATTAAACAATGCCAAGATAATGAATAATAATTTCTATTATAAATTATAATGATATGTCACTAGTAAGGCGGGTTTTTGATATCAAACTTGTGTATATCGAATGAATTTCGTAGCATTGATCTTTTTGTTTTGATACTAACTTTTTAACCCACTAAAAGCTCTTTTTAGAAAAAACGTGCGTAAGTCAATGCATATTAATTTGGGGGACATTAGTTTCCGTTCGAACAAATAAACTATAGTGTGAGATAAAATATTTTAACGTCTTAAACTTATGTTCACTGAATGATTCCGAATACCAAATGCATTTTAACTATCAATATTTAGCAAAACAGTTTGTTCCTTTGAAAGCATATTCGTCTCAATGACGTAGCAAATTTCATTCAGGATTAACCTTGTTAACATGTCCATAATTTTTACTGTAAACAATCCATTAGATTCTGGTCTTTTCAATACCTACCCTGTGCCGAGAGAATCGTCTTGTTGTCGCTACAGCTCAATTTGCCGTGGCTGAACCAAAGTGTAGGCTTTGATGAAAGACACTGACAGACTCTACGTTCCTTGTTTGTCCCCGATCGCAACACTTTTCCTCCATACATGCGGCATTGGTTGACACTGTCATTCGTCAGCGGCAGCCAAAAAACATCCCCAGCTGCTTTGTCGGTTTTGCGAACCACGCCGAAATCATGTAACGAAAGATGATTCGTTTTTACTAGAGAAAAAAATGATATTTGCAAGAAAATTATGATCCAGTCTAGTTTCATTCTCAGCAGTAATGAGCGGCACTGTATGGTTGTAGTTGAACCGAAGGTCAAGAAGCAGTTCTTTCACTTTGCGTAGTACAACAGGAAGACGAGTTGAAGTCACGATAAAGTTGCACAATCAACCGAACAAACAGTAACAGCACATTGTACAAAACAAGATATCAGTTTACAATGAAAGTCCATAAGACAACTAAGTAATTTCACAACACATCAAATGATTAAAAAGATTGCTATCTCTACTTCCTATGATAAAAAAAATATAGTTGCAATATCAATGACACTTTTGAAAAGGAAAAGGAGTGTCAACATTCGCATATCAGGCGTTGTGAATCAATAATTACATGCACTTTGCTTTAACATTATGTTCTATAAAGTAAAATTGTGTTCAAGTTATTCCATTTGAAGTCATGGTACTTTTTTCTTGGAAAAATAATGCGCATATAACTAGGGAAGCATTTCAATTGCGAAGACAGCTTTTTCTTACGAAATATTGTTGTTGATTTCGCTTTTTGCATTTTGATTAAAGCCGCCTAAA
Organism: Hydrozoanthus sils; assembly: GCA_027575215.2. NCBI lineage: Eukaryota > Metazoa > Cnidaria > Anthozoa > Zoantharia > Hydrozoanthidae > Hydrozoanthus > Hydrozoanthus sils. The sequence goes on along the minus strand of JAOBRD020484858.1, from coordinate 4,686 downwards.
GAAATTTATCATTCGCTCTGATTCTTTGTTTTCGTACGCCGCGCCCCTTTTAGACTTGTGCGAAATTTCTCTTGTTTCAGATTATTTATTTTAAGGATTATTTATAAGGCCTTAGTCCAAGTCTCACGGGCAAACAAAATACAGAACAAATATTGGTGTGATCCTTTTTTTTATTCGAAAGTATTCTGATGACAACGTTCAGTCAGTACATTTGCGTACAATTTCCATTTACCACCGGTCATGTTTTTCTAAAACTGAAGTAGTCACACTATCATCAAATCTGACGTGTTTTGAAAAACGATGTATAAAAGATACATGTCTTTTTGTCGAACTAAAATTTCTTAATATCTCACTCCGTATAGTCTCCTAGCAAAATTAAGCGATATAGACAATTAAAAAAAACCGTTTTGATTCGTATTTTATGTTTTCTAAATTGAAGAACTGCTGTACTCGGTATGTAGGTATGTTTTCCTCTTTTAGTGTTTCGGTAAAAAAAAAATCCCATTTGCTTAGAAAATTTTAGTTAATGATAATTTAAAAACTTCTAAGAGTAGCTGAAACTATTAGTATAAAAGTCACGTTGTCTCCAACTAATATTGAGACAAATAAGCTTGAAAAAAAGACTGAGGCCGACATAACGCGTGAAATTTGCTCCCTCTTATTAATTAAACCAATTCCGAGATACAGCAACTAGATAATGGACAAAAACAAAACTTCAAAGTGAAACAGTAAATAAATATTACTTTATTGAAAATATGCGAGGTTGTAACAGTCTAGTGGGTTAACATCAGTGTCACTAATTTTGCTGCGTTATTATTTAAAAAAAAATTGATAGGCCGAAGGAAATCTTCTGGGATATTAATATTACTGTTAAGTTTTAAATGGAAAGCAAGATCATTAAAGCAAGCTTGGAGTTTGACAGTATTTCATCATTTTCGTTTTTGAAATAGATTTCGTACGTGAAAACAGTCAATGCAAATGTGGGTTATATTTCAATATTTGTTGCCATTACTGTTTGATTTTGCTATGCAACAAATGTTGAAAACAACTATTATACCTGCTTCGGGACAATTCTCGAATTCCTAAGGACAAATCTCCCTCTATTGCTATAGTAACATCAATTAATTTAAACATCCTTTCCGGTTAAGGTTTCTTTATTCTGAGCTAATAAAGCAATAGTTTGAAACTGCCAGTCAAAACAAGAATGTTTTTATTATCTTTCTTGCTATCACTATACAAGTTTCAAAATATTAAATTTTAGATGCAGTCAAGTAATGGTCCAGATGGAATTCATGCATTCTGACCGAGTAGGTCTTCATACATATAATGCACGAAACCAACATGAAAAACAGAAGTCAAGCACCAATATTTAAAGCCAAGAGAACGTCTGGTCACGAACACTATTTTTGCACTACTCGTTTTTTTTTCAAAACAACCAGTAAATTTGACAGAGGCTCGTTGCTCTTTATTCATTTATTTTTTTTGACGATTTCACCTCAAATTGTTCTTAAACTGTTCTTGTTTATTTATGTGTCTGATCGAAGAAAATTTAAGCTTAATCCTAGCCATACGTTGGAAAACGAACTTTGATCAAGTTATCGTGCAACCAGTGGTTATAAAATACGAATCATTTTTTCTTCATTATGTATCGTTTGGTTAAGAATCGAAACGCAATAAAGTTTTAAATAAAATAGCTATCGAGCCTGATCCTAAGCTTGTGGTTATAAACTGCGAATCATTTTTTTCTTCATTCTGTATTGTTCGGTTAAGAATCGAAGCAAAGCAAAGTTTAAAAAAATAGCCATCGAGCACGGCCCTAAGCTTTTTCTTAACTTGTTCCTAAATTTTACGGCCAATCTGAGCGTCGTTGTTCTTATAAACTGAACTGTTTTTATATAAAAAAAAGCGTGCATAAATTATAAAAACACTTTGTTTTTTGGAAAAAAATATATTTAAAAAAAATAGGTTTTAGTATATATTTTGATTATAGTTCTGTCCTTCTTTCATATACTTTGGATGACACAACAAAATATTACTTTTATCCATGTTTGGTATTCTAACCGGTAGATGTTTCTGTAACATCACGGCAGGCTAAACCGTGTCGGTGTTGACGTTTATTATATGTCAATCGGCCTTTGGAATCTATAATTTATAGGACACAAACTTGGTTTCCTCTTTGTTTTTTCTGCTTGGTTCGCCGTCCGAGTAGGGTCCTTCGAGGACATTATACAGCGGGGTTGGGCCTGATGCTGGATCAGGTCCCTCGAGAATATCATAGAAAGGTTCCTTTTTACCATTTCGTGTTATTTTGTTGAACGAATTTTCAGTATTGGTAATCGGCATTTTGCTTGTCTGTCTCCAGATGGTTGTTCTTCCAACTGGACCATCAGGTAGTGCGTAGTCATACACAATTGGAGATTGCTTGTTTCCTGATGTTGCAGGAAACACCTTTAATGTAGGCTCGTCCGGACTAGCATAGTCATAAACTGTAACATTGAACAGCAGCCAACAATGCAGTCAGATAAACGGATACATTTTGGTAACTTAATAAGAATGATAAAGTCAAACGGTACTAATGTCTTATTTGAAGTATAAAGGCATGTTGGTAAACAAAAGTAAAATGGTATTAATATTGTTTAAAACTAAACGTCTTCGATCAATGCGATCATTGTCGGAGTTAACGTTTAAGTTTTAAAGAATTTTTATACCATTTTCCTATGTTTATATATATTTTTATGAGGCGGAACCATGACTATAAAGACATGATTTTAAAAGTATTGGGCTCATCGAAACCACTCGAACATATACAAAGGGGTGCTTGGTCTAAATGACAGCAAATAAAAAGTAATAATTTAGTATATTAGTCTACAGACAACCCATTTTTAAAAAATCTGCGTGGCCGTTGGCGGCCTCACGATTCTGATTGGTCAGTTTAGGCAGGTCACAACATGTTGGCATCTCCAGTTTCTCTTGTGTGACAGACAGTGAGATTATTTTTAAAATGTTATGGGGCCTTTTCCATAGTATCGAGAACGTTTCAAAGTTGAAATTAGAACAGGAATCTGCGTTAGAGGCTTTTTTAATGGCCAGGACGTGTTTTGCGTTCTTCTGACCGGTTAATTTGGAAGAAACTAAATATATACTAGTTTTGTTCAAGAATTTCACAATCGCTCAACAGTTCTTGGCATTATCGTGACCGACCAAGTGGCAGATTTATTTACATATTTCTTATCATGGCGAACGTCATTTAAAGAACAGAGAAATGCGGTAGGACCTTTGCTTTGAGGACTTGATTTATTTACCATTCTTCCTACGGGAATAGCCGGAAAAAGTGTGATCTATCTGGCGTTTGTTTCAGAGAAAAAAAAACAACAAAACCGCATGTTGACAGTTAAGAGGATTTTTGCCACTGAGGAGCATCGTGGCGGGCCAAATTATAAAGTTCTAAGATCTAGCTGCGGCGCCCTTTCCCACTTCTTCTCGCAAAAGTATCTTATAATTCGTGATCTGGCGTACGGAAAGAAATACATCGCAATGGTAAATATTTGTTGTTTTAATCTAATGCCCCCTCAGTCCTCTGTGCTGTAAAACAAATCTTTGGATTCTATTATATTTTTGCCTTAAAATGGACTTTTTTGCCATTGACATTGGTTTTGTTCTTGGGAAGAATGTGGCGACTTTCATGTTTAATTTAAACGGTCCGGACGCGGTTTTTAAAATATATCTGATCATTTGCGAACACACAAATAATAATATAGCTAAACATTACATTGCGTACTTTAATAGCACAAGAAGCACAAACACGTTCTGAAATGTTTTTGGTCTTTCTCTTAACGGATAAAGTAGATAGATATTCCCGAAACGAAAATTTTAACCGCCGAAGATCTGACATAATGTTTTGGTTTTAAACAATTTTTCTCTTCTGTTCTACAAAGAGATTTTCTGTCGTGATCGATACTCCAGCCGCCTTTCATTTCGCCGAATTAAACGTTAAATGTAGAAATCTTGCAATTGAAGTAGCGGCGGAAGTTAATGGCTGAATTGACTTTAACAATTAGAACTGCGCCGTTTCTTAATTAGTAGTGAGATTTTCCGAACTCATCTTCCTAAAAGCTATGATGTTTTTCTTTTTGAACACATGAATATCGTGAATAGAGAGAGTGTTACGTTATATGACAGCCGCTCAAGATTTAGAATTTGATTGGGTAGCGGTAATTTAAATCTGATTGACAAACGTACTGTGACAAGTGGGCGCCAGATTTTTTTCAATAGCTTGTCTGTAGTCCCTATTTTTTTTCTCTCTCTCCCTCTCCCCCTCCCCCCTTTCTCGTTAGTTTTTGTCCTAGTTCCAATTCCCTCGCGTCCGCCATCTAGATTTACGGTGGCTTCGTCAAATTAAAGAGGAAAAATAGGGACGGCTCGCAGTCTATTTTTAACCTAAATTCAGCAACAAAGATCCCATCATTCTTTGTTTGTGTATATTTTAGTACTAGTACGATTTAGTACTAAAACGGCACTAGCCATTATGAACAACTCAAAACAATAAGTGTTGTGATTAGACTGAAAAAAATAACCACAAATGACGTCAGCCCTTAGTGTAATTAATATTGTGGAATCTGTGAAGGGGGGGGGGGGGGGGGGGGGGGTTATTATAATTAAACCCCCCATCCACCAACCCCGTACACC
>JAOBRD020484750.1:0-17567 GCA_027575215.2 Hydrozoanthus sils | reverse complement strand
AGACGCTTTTCACCTATAATTTTGCATAGTTTGGGGGGACAGGGAGGAAGGGGAGGGAGGGTGGCGCGGCGTATACTCAAATACAAAATGGTTTTCCAACTCTTACTTCAATGTATCAAAACCGACTTGATTTTGTGCGCCAGTGGCATATTTCCTGCCGTGCGACTTACTAATATTCCTATTGTCACACCTCCTGTCTCCATCTTTGCCCAAATGTTACCACTATTTTCATCTTGAGACCAACCATAAGACCAATTTTGTCGCCCCTCCCCAAGAGTTACTGTCATTCTCTTTATTAGATCACCTGTACAACCCCTCCTCCTCCCCTTGCAGTCCCAGTTGTATGAGTAAGTTCTCCCATCTAGAGTGGTTAACCCATTCAGTCCCAATTGTAATGGTAAAGTCTCCCATCTAGAGTGGTTAACCCTTTCAGTCCCAGATGTATTGGTAAATTCTCCCATCTAGATAGGTTAACCCTTCGAGGACTCCGAGGGCCTACGGTTTAACGTCCTTATCCGAGAAGACGCAAAGGTCTAACCATTTGCAGACGTTAGAGCAAAGGCGACACCTTCTCCACAGTTATTTTAAGACCTTGAAAGCAGGAATCGAACCCGGACCTCGCTCTCGACAGACTGGCGCCTTACCAACTTTGCTAACCAGGCTTTATGTGTTATGTATGGAGAACTAGATCCTGATTATTGACTGGGACTGAAAGGGTTTTTAAAAGTTCTATCAAACCCGCTACAAGAGGTTCGCATCACATTCAAATCTGCGAGGGTGAAAGCTGTTCCAATTATTCAAAAACTTTTGACAAACATAAACAGCTTTTCTCCGCGTTAGTCTGTCTTGCGAGAGGCCCGCGGCTTCGATTCCCGATGCCGGACCGACTTTACTCACTGTCTTAAAACAACTGAGTAGAAGGCGCTGCCTTTGCTCTAAAATCTACAAACGGTTAGACTTTCACATCTTTTCGGATAAGGACGTTAAACCGTAGGTTCTCAGAGTCCTTATGGATCTAGAATTGGGTTGTATCAACCCGTAAAAGGTGAGTATTGCTTTATATCAACCAGCAAAAGGAAAGTAATGCTTCATATCAACCAGTAAAAGGTAAGTAATGCTTCATATCAACCAGCAAAAGGAAAGTTATGCTTCATATCAACCAGCAAAAGGAAAGTAATACTTTATATCAACCCGTAAAAGGTAAGTAATATTTCATATGTCATATCAACCAGCAAAAGGTAAGTAATGCTTCTTATCAACCAGCAAAAGGAAAGAAATAATTCATATCAATAAGCTTATTGTGTCTTTAAGACCATTTCAACAACGGAAAAGTTGACCGCTTTTCAGCAACTTGACAAATCTTCAGTCCTTCCAACAGACGAATAATAACCGTGCGACTCACTCACTCTCGCCCGAGGGATTCAGAGGTTTGACTTATTTTCGAGACGATAATAAGTAACTGGGAGCCCTTCGGGGTTCAAAGTCGTAATTGTTGTCAAAAACAGCTTGAGTCTCCAGGCGAGTTTTAAAATTGTTCTTAATTATCACGCGAAATGATACTCAAAAAGCCGTCAGGTTTGATAACAAAAAAGACACAAAGTTAGTTCACATGGGCTGCTCTTAGGCAACGTGTAAGCTTTATCGTTTAAAAAAAAACGTACAAGTCACTTACTTTAATTTCTCTACTCTTTGTTTTTAACTTAAACATAACACGGAAGCGCTAATCGAGTTTTCTTGTTTGTCAACCACTTAACTTGTAAGGCGAGAAAAAGCACCGTCGAAATGAAACCCTAAACAACGAGCCCAGGAAGTAAAAGCGTTTTAAAAACGAAAGAAGACAAACTATAACATTTGATTTCTCTAGGTTTTGCTACAAACTTAAAATTAGCTTGGAAGCGCTAATTGAGTTTTGTTTAGTCGGCGACCACTCAATTTGTACGGCGAGAAAAAGCACCGTCGAAACGAAACCCCTTAAAAACGAACCGAGCAAAAAAAATATCCTACCAACGAACAAAAAAAGCTACAACATTTTGTTTTGCTGTACGAGAAACAGACGACGAAAGCGCTACGAAACCGATACTTACACGACTTACAGCACAAAACAGGCGGGAAAACTGATACTTATACAACACACAGCACAAAACAGGCGGGAAAACTGATACTTATACAACACACAGCACAAAACAGGCGGGAAAACTGACACTTTACAACGTGTAGCACAATACAGGCGGGAAAACCGAAACTTATACAACATATAGCACAAATCAGGCGGGAAAACCGAAACTTATGGCAACGTACAGCACAAAACACGCAGGAAAACTGATACTTAAGACAACGTACACCACAAAACAGGCGGGAAAACTGATACTTATGCAAATATCACAGCTCGATGTAAAAACAGAGATGAAAATGACGAGGGGCTTGACTTTCCTTTAAGTGGGTGAAAAACAAATGTTTTTACGAATTACGCGATTTTGTGCCGTAAAGTAACAAAGTAAAGTTCTCGGCAATTCCTGAGCTTCGGGTGTGTTCTAAGCATTTTCTTAAATTTCGGCCGATTTTCTGCCTGGCTATCTTATAAAAAGGTTCTTCTATAAACATATATAGATATAAAACAGTGTAAATAGTTCACTGCCTGCTTGGCAAAGGCTAAAGCCGGTGTTGGGTAAAATAAAACATATATTTCACACAGAACAAGGCTTTCTACATTTTCAGCCCTAAAGCACTGAATCGAATGTTTAAGTGCATGTATTTCTTTTCACACTTGACACCTGCTAAAACCATTTTCATATTGTGCTTTGCGTTGGTCAGTTGCTGAAAAACTATTTCAAAATAGAAAATTCAATATGCTGGTCATGAAGAGTAGAAGTGGTTGGTGTTATTCCTTCTAACTTTTGAATCAGTTGATGAAACCCTACAAAGTGACCATTCATTTTGCGTGCCTTAAAGAGAAGAAATGATTGGTGTTATTCATTCTAACTTTTGAACCCTATAAAGTAACCATTCATTTTATGCCGTCTGGAAGAGTAGAAATTATTGGTGTAATTCATTCTAACTTTTGAACCAGTTGTTAAAACCCCATAAAATGACCGTTTGTCTTTCTCGTCATAAAAAAGGGAGTCGAAAGATTCAAATACAGCAAATAGCAACATTTCAACAATTCTAGAAGTTGAGAAATTTCTATAAAGATAACGAAACTGTCCTTTGACCAAGCTAAGTTGGAAAAGAGTTAACGACTTCCTTTGGCAAAGAAGCTACGGACCAGAATGCATATGTATTTTATTACTGCGATATCTTTGGCGGTGCAGACGCTATGTAGATACCCTTGGCTCCAATGATGCTACGAATGCCGATAAAACAAATCTCTTTATGTACACAGATAACACCCGACATGACAAATGACGAATTTCCGCATTAAGTTCTCATCTAAAACGACGCCACCGGCACGTGCACTAGCTTTGTATTGCTCGACAGTTTCCGGATTTTAACCTATCGGTCAATGCGATGGACGTGAAAAACTGACATAGATATTCTTTCTCAACACCGGTGGATCAGTTCTACAATGTGCGGAAATGGCTTCTATATTTATCACAAATAAAACAGCTCTGGTATTCAGTACGTGAGGTCGACCGCTTCCCCAGAATGGCAGCACTTTTTCCATGTGGTCGCTTTAGCGGCATGATACTTCGATTGCGAGCCAGACTGAGCGACTCGACTGGGATTTTATTTCAATCAGTGAAAAAGTTCCTGTTATAGCAGCTGAATCTTCTCTTCTAAAGTTTCAAAATGTTGACACTCTACAAATGCAATACTAATCTCGTTACACAAAACAGAAGAAAGCTTTTTATACGACATAAGTCTGCATCGTAACAGCCACCATCGTGATAATAATAACAATAATAATAATAATAATAATAATAATAATAATAATAATAATAATAATAAACTATTATTATTTATACTGATAATAATAATAACAAAAATAATAGTAGTAACTGAAACAATAATAATTATTTCGAAGTTCATTTAAAAATATCACAAATAATGATAAGAATATTTAAAAAAAACTAAAAGTACGTGGAAAGATATAAATAGGAACAACGATGATAACAAAAATAATAGTAATTGATGTCAACAACAATGATGGTGATGACAAACATAATAATGATGATATTGATAACTTTGTTACTTTACAATAAAAACAAAAGTGATGACAACAATAATAATGATGATGATATCAATAGTAACAATATCCATCATCAACATCATAATTTGGCATCAACATTATCTTCCTTATACTTTCACAGTCATTATCAACATAATTTGGTGTTATCATTACCACCATCCTTTCTTTCACTATCATCATCATCAACATTATAATTTGGTGTCAACATTATCATTAATAGTATGGTTGTCCTAACCCCCTTTTCCAAATGAATCACTGGCAACATCATTTTTTGTTTCATTTATTGTTATTTTCTGACAAAGCTATAAAAAAATGTATCGGAACTCATTGTTAAAACCTCACCCCAAGTGTACAATTTGTCTCGGCTCTTGATTTGTTTCATCAGCACTAGCTTTAGCTGTCGACTTTGCCTTGGAAAATTAAACTGCACATGATAATCATTTTACTGTTATGAGTGCAATCTGCAACGAACAAGAAAAAGAAACAATATTTCATTAATAAACACACCTTTTAACTTACTTCGAATACAGAGTTTAGCACACGCTTAAAATAGCTTTTTAAAATAGCTCATGAAATACCCGATAGACACCTGTCCAGCAGATTTCTTGAGTACTTCTATCGTGTTTTAGTTTAAGTGAGTCTTACTGTGCACTGTCAAAATTAACTACTCTGAATTGCTGTGACTTTCCATTTAAGACCCCCCCCCTTTTACGCAAAAGCAATAATTCTCCCTTATATTTGATGAAAATAACTAGCTAAATCACGATTCTATTAAGGCCTTATTTAACTTAGAGATAATTCTAATTATTCAAATATGCATAGCTTATGTTAACAACAGACTGAACTAATGTTGTACTAGGAACAAAAATCTAGCATTTTCTCATAACCGATTGAGTGCCAGGAACAAGATACTCGCAAGTATTCATTATAAATCCCTTTTGTATACAAAGCTGAAGTGGGCGAGATGAGGCCAAAAGGTTGGTTGTGTAATATAGCGTGCGATACACAAGTGTATAACACACAGAAAATGAGAATCAGACCTGAACTAACGCAGAATGAGCTTTTACTCTCGTGCGAACAAAAAGACGCAATACTTGTTCTATCTTCAAATTCACTAAAAAAAGTCGATGATAAACGCTTTTGTACAAGAACAAACTTTAAAAGAACACCAAGGCTGAGATTGCCCACAAATTAAGAACAAGTTAAGAGCAATCACCTGGCTGAAATTTTGATCAAACAATTTTAAGAATTATATTTAATCCTTGTTATTGTACATTGATTGGAATGTACATCTAAGTTCATAAAAATATTTCTAACCGCTCTTTTCACTTGGAAGTATCAAGAAATAAGAACAATTTAAGAACAATTTGACTCTAAAATCGCCAAAAATCTAACTGCCTAGTCTCAACCAAGTTACTTCTGATAAAAATCGTGTAAATTCAGTATGGGCGGGAAATGTGCGCTTTTAGAACGGAAGTCTAAGGCCCCGTCAACACGGATACGATATTTTTGAATCCGCAACTTTTTTTCCCGGATTCAAAAAAATATCCGTCCAAACGTAGCGTATTCAAATGGAATTCGACACGAATACGGTGATTAGTACCAAAGCTTCTCTAGTAACATCAGCCACTAAAATGTGTGTCATGAGGTATCATATTTACACTGTATTGACATCGCCGACCTTTTTCAGCGCTAGTTTTGGGTGGTACGCAAGTCCCTTGTTTGCACGACCGTGCTTTGTCTATCTTAGTACATGTCTAAATCGAATCAAAAATCCAGACTGAATCTGACAAGGAAATTTGTAACTCCTTTATTTGGATGGACGGTAAGGTTGAACTGGGTTGGAGACCGTTGGAGTGCAAGACAGAACAATCGAGAATGTAGACTGTAGTCTTGTCAACAAAAGTATGGCGACATATTTAGGTTACCGCAGCACACAGTCTTTTTATTTATTTCACTGTTATTCAACTAGCCTACGTTTTTCCGCCATATTGGTGAATGCTTCTTTGCTTGCTAAGGGCAGGACACTACTATTTACGTCATCGTATTCGAAAATATTCGGATTCGCCGTCCACACGGTATTGGATTCGTTGCGTATTTATTTTTTCCACTCTGGAGAGCGGATTCAAAAGGTTCCGGATTCGCTGCCGAATTCGCCATATTGGTGTGGACGAAAGCCACTGTATCCGGAAAGAGAAAGTTGCGGATTCAAAAAATTCCGTATCCGTGTGGACCGGGCCTTACATCCGCTCTCTTGAGGCGAACTGGACTGCAAAAAATTTCAATCTGAAAGTTGATGACAAAAAACTTTCTTCTCTATATGTTTGTGACAATCGATATTACAATCAATATCTCTTTTCAGCAACAATTTTTTAAAACCAGAAAACGTTTCTATACTAGAAGTTTCGCTTTCCTTCATTGTAATGTTTCATTCAATCAATGATTTTGTTTTAAGACTTGATTCTCATTGCTTTATCTTTGTGTATCTCTTGATATTTTAAGCAAATTTACGCTTGGTCAGCCAGCAAGTGCTACTTTATAGGGCTAGCGCTCGACACAGAATCATACCGTCTCAATGGTTCGGGAATGCATGTTGTTCAATATACGATCGTGCAAATAGTTCTAGCTTTGCCTAACACTGTTCAGGCAACGTAAACCGACCCAAGACTCCATGATGTTCAAGATTTGCCTAAAGCCTTGTTGAAAAAAAAACCCCATAGAAGTATCGTGAATGGGTCGTAGCGTGACCGTGACAGGGGAGTTAGGGATACGGTTTTAGCCTCATTTCGACAGCTTTTAAATTAAACATCCTGCGTCTAAAAGTTAAATTAATGTTAACTACTTTCAGATGGCTGCAGGTGCCATTGCAGGGAACAAGTATAGTTGCAAAAATGTCCCAGAGGAGTATGTATGGCCCCGACCCCTCCGCTCTCGGGAGGTGTATGCTTGACCCCGACCCTCCCCATAAGGGTGAATTGCTGCGGAAGGACGTTATCGTATCCCCAGCTTAAGCTTGCTTTCTGCAACGATACCGAAAATAAGCTATAGGGCACAAAACTCAAAAGCTAATTCTTTTATTCAAAGTATTTGAGTTGAAAACTTTTTTAAAAATGAAGTTACTGACAAGATCAAAACCTTTGCTGAAACACTCGCTTGGTGCACATGACAAAGTATTTGCTAACACGCTACTATTAATACTATGATACTGATATCGCTTCAGATTAAGCTTCAGTTCAGGATGTATACACACGTGTGTAAACAATCGCTTTTTCTAAAATATAAAGAAGCAGTTACTTTTGCTGAGCCGGCTGGTCTGTTCTTAAATTTTAAGCTTCAAACTGTTCTCAAGTTGTTCTTAGTTCCTGATGTTTCCGAACCGCCAGTTGATTAGTTGCCGGAACAATAATAGGCGCGCTATTAAAAGAAATACGTGTAAACTTCTTTAATGTTTCATCTAGCGGTATGCGATAAATAGAGAATACTTCATGTTTTTGTTTATACCGTTTCGGCCGCTCTAAAAGAAAATTCAAAGAGCGGTTAGAAGTGTTATAATGAACTCAATGCATGTACAAGGCTTAAATAAAATTCTTGAAACTGTCTGATCAAATTTCTCAGCCTGGGTGTTCTTATAAAGACTATAAAAAACAACGTGTACCAGACAGGAGAGAAGACAGACGCATGTCAACGAGCACTTAAAATTGAGTCAACTGGATTATCTTGCAACCTGATCTGGAAAAGGTCGGAAACACCTAATTACCTCGAGAGTAACTGTTGACATTAATGCCTACGTGTCAAGTGGTTTGGAGATTGGATTCTTGTTGTCATCACTCCAATTAAATTTGAAAATTATCGGACTCACACGTTGAACAGCGTTTGTGGTTTTCTTGATGGCTTTGCCGGAAAGCTGTGAGTAAACAGTGACACCGTCAGTGTGACACTCGCTTCCGCTTCTCTGATCGCCGATAAACAGTGGAATTGTCGGTGAATAAAGCGGTGCTACGCGTGACTTAGTGAACAACTGCCAAGCGGATAAACATATGCTACTTTTTCATTTTAAAATCTTTCAAATATTTGTTTAAACATGCTTCAAAACCTGTTTGAATTTTACAAAACGTTTAATTTCAAAAAGTCGTTCTCTTGCAGTATCGAGTTGCAGTTGCAGTGGCAGGCCTACACGGCTTCACTTACATCATTTAAAATTTGTGGTTTGTTCAAAGTTTTACTTTAACAATAAAAAGCATGTCTTTGAGGTAATGTGCCCATATTAAAATATGATTGGTTCTCGATAAAATACCAGTTCTTAGACAGTATCTGTTTTATATTTGGTACTGCTGGATTAAATTCTTTTACGCAAGGGAATAACTTTTCTTGGTTTTTGGGTTTTTTTTTTAAAGCTGCACTTCTATATTTTCAAATTTGATTTCTGTGCAGGGTTTCTTCAATTTGAGTTTAATTTCTTTATATCATCGTTCTAAGAAGCAGTTTTTGAGATTTTTTATTTAGGTCATGAATTTGCTTTCATTGGACGGTTTGTACCGAGGAGTCTAATTTCTTCGCTTTTTTATACAAAGCATTTCTTTACTCCCGGGCCCCGTTGTACAAAGCCTGGATAAGCTATCCGCTGGATAAAAGCTAATGGTCATCACTAATAAATCAAAGATTGTTTGACTCTTTTTCTGCAAAAAATAGTAAGCACTTATCCGACGGATAGCTTATCCAGGCTTCGTGCAACCGGGCCCTGGTGATGACAAGAATATTTGAAGTGCGTATATTGGAATTTTTCGGTTGGTTTGGTGTGTGGACACATCCAATATGCCGCTTCATAAAAAAGTTGTGACTAGAGAAGGCTGCTTCACAGTCTGATAAAGCGTTGTCATTTATATACGGTAGATATGAAATCTTCAAACTATGCATTTTATCGTTTAACGTCGCGCTCATCTTCGACGACGGTTCAGTTTGCTACAAAGATCTGCATGTTGCTGAACTGAATAACTGTCGCTCCCCTCAGAATTAATTTCGAATATTTCTGTTCTTGCAATCATACTATCCAGAAATCTTTTCAAATCGTCACTTCACCACCAACCATATTGGATCACCAAACGACTGTGGCTGGCCAAGCTCGCCCCAGGAAGATTAAATGAAATTTGGAAGTTTCAATGGAATTTGCAGTCTTTTTAAAATTAAACGTTTAATAAAATTCAATTGTTTAACCAAATATTTGAGAGATTTTAAAATGAAATAGTAAAAGTTTAAATCAAACTACTTTCACTGAGTGATTTAAAAAATAATTTGAGGCTTAAATTAAATGAAAATTAGTTGGAAGTTTAAATTTAAATGTAATCTAAGTTTAAATCAAATAGATTTAAATAAATTTTGGCCGTGGATTAAATATTGCTACCTATGGGCTGGCATAATTACGGCACAAAATCATAGTTTTATTCATTTGATAACTTTAAGCTTACGGAACAGTTTCCGCTTTAGGAAAAACAAAATGGCACACGCTTTTTGTAGGAAAACCAGTAAATTGAGTGTATTTTTTAGCGCGAGAAACTCATAAATATGGCACGGCGTTGCCGCCATCTTGAATTTTGGAAGTTTGCGCGCTAAAAAACACCCAACCGCCTGCAAAGAGGCTAAATGGAACACGCTTTTTGTAGATGAGAACTAGTTAAAATTTCGCACTTGTGCTTCTAGACAAGTTGAGAAAATGGTTACGACGTAAGAGGGCACGAGGAAAATGTTGAGAGAAAACGAGGTGAAGCCGAGAGGGGGGGGGACCAAAATACCCCCCGGAACGGAAAATTCCAAGGGTTGGGGGGGAAGCCGGTCGTAAAAAACCTTCCCCCCTCTTAGGAGATTTTTAAATCTAGAGGCTCTGAAATGTCATTTCTGATGATCTAATACATCAATTTCTGTCAAAAATCTTCGGTGATTTCAACGCAACTTTTGCAATTTTTTTTTCATAGCGAACTTTTCTGTTGGCTCACGAAACAATAGATGATAATGAATGATGCTACTCCTAAAAACTGCAAGTTTCTTAGTTCTTCGTGACTACTAATTCTTAGAGTGGAGGGGGAAGGGCAAATATTTGAGGTGGAGTGCAGACATTTTATGGAGTTTAGAACACTAATTAAAGTCAGAGAAAAAAAGTGGGGGAGGGGAGGGGGGAGTAATTGCCCCCATTGCCCCCCCCCTCCCCAAGCTCAGCGGCCTCTGGACTACTCAATTAACTGACTGTCAACGACAGCTACTGAGTACTCACGGGTCCACGGCATAAAAATACTCGATTTCATTTGATGTTTCTTCAGTTTTTCCGAGACATCAGAGTCAAGTAGTCGAAATCGGGTTTTTTCCTATCCCGATCGCGATTTTAAAGCAAAATTAGGATAAGGGAAAAAGTCAAAACAAACTTCCTTGGGGTGGGGTATTATGTGCCGCCACCCACCACCTTTTTTCCAAAAATGCTGAATTTCTGGAGCAAATATCATATTCAATAAAATAGATATTGATAAAGTGCTTACACCAACGCCTTCCTTGTGGAGAGGGGAGTCCATAATACAATAAAAACCAATACCCCTAAATCAGGTTTTGAGAAATTGAGCTCTGAAAAAGTGGTGGGGGATGGGGTAGGGGGTCTGTGCCGCCACCCACCACCTCCCCTGACAAAATTGAGTTCCTTAAAAATACCACTGTTTTGACTTCTTCCCTAGATGTGTACCCCAGGGCTTCATCTAGCACAACTCGCCTCCCATTCGGGGTCTTTTATTTTTAAACTGAAATAACAGCAAAGAAAGAAGTGACTAAGAAGCAGTCAGCTGTCTCCCTATGGCCTAATTCAACTCAGCGTTGGTCTGGCAAAATTTACAGGTATTGTTGCTGGTCGGTCGGATAAGGTCAAAGTCACTGAAGGGTCTGGGACAATCAATACGCCAAAAGTCAAAAGGGCGCTAAGTTTGGGAACTCTCTACAACTCTCAATTTTTTTCCCCGGAGCCAAAATTAATCAATGCATTTCAGTCATGAACTCTCACAAGTTATACTCTTTAAGCTTTTTAAAACTAGATTAAAACTTATTTAAACTCCTGTTGTAACATTAGAAATGGTTTACAGCTTTCTTTAACATTTTAAAACTTAGTGATTGACTTTTGTAGGTTCATCCTTTAATAAAAGCTGCATTTGAGTTGACTATCAGCAAATGATCCGTTTAGATTACACCTGTTTCCATTCAGTGCATTACCTAATCAGTCTTTTCACGAGTTATAAGCAGTTATTGGCAGTAGGTATCGCTGAAAACTATATAATTATTAGTCACTTAACCCCATAAGATTTTCATGTCTTATTGTTCGTTTTGAATCAACACCAGCTTTGGGCAAACGTTATTTGGCATGTTTGCATACAACCTTGAATGACTGTAACCATGAGCAAATTGCCCAGCGGTTTGGCATAAGGTAAGCACTTCAACCCTTAGAGAATAGCCGCGTTAAATATAATGGACTATTGTTTTAGTCATTACTACAAGACTGTCAGTCGATAAAGTCCTTAAAACGTTCGTAAACAATAGAAAATAGAAGACGGTTAACGAAGGATAGATTATTTAATGATGCGGAGGGACTTGTTTTTGACCGAGATCTACATGTCTTTATATAGTTTTCTCAATCTGTTTTAATCTGTTTTAATAAGACTCGAAGTTCAATTCGTAATCTTGTCGTTGTTCGACTGTGACTTCCGCTCAGACCATTGTGTTGTGTGTTTGAGTAAGACAGTTACTCCAGTCAACTCAGCTGCGTTATAAATGAGTACTGGCTTCCACTTACGGCTAGCCTGTGATGGATTAGTGTCCTGTCCAATCCAGGGAGAGTCAAAACGTCTCATCCGCTTAGCACTACGCAAACCGGAGGTAAGCACCGGCCTGCTATATAATACAATGAGCCACTTAGGATTTAGGATTTAGCTATTTTGTGCTAACAGTTAATAGCTAATGAAACTTTCAGGCTAGCGATAAAACTATTTGAGAAGAGCTGAAAAAACTAGTCTTGAATAACTGCGGAATCAGAAATAGTTTAAGGAAATCTAGTTGTCTCTTTCTGGCTGGTTACTTACTGAGTGTGAATGATTACTGGCCCTTGTTTATTTTACTTTTTTATACTACCTGTTAATTGTAACTATGTACATGTAAACTACAAAAGAGAAGAAATCAGAATTTGTCTTGTCTTGTCTTAAAGACCAATGTTCCCCGTTATTGCTTGTCATTGGTTGTCCAGTTTCTCATTCTCTGTTTCTCTTCTCTTTATCCATTTTCCACTGCGCATGCAGTCAATATGGCCGAGTGGTTAGTGCCTGTGCCTAACACCTCTGTGGACCTGGGATCGTATTCTGGGTTTTCAAGTGGGCTAAGGTTTTCACTCTTGGCCCGGTTCCTCAAAACTCGATCAGTGTTAACCCAGGGTTTAATAATTACTGTGACAACCAATAGGTTTTTAAGTTAATCGGGCTTTTGAGGAACCAGGTCCTCAGAGGATTTTTCTCCTAGTTCTCCGGTTTTCCTCTCTCTACAAAATTGACTTTCACGCCGAGATACATGCCGTCGAGCGATTAAACATAAGCCACTGGCTTATGAGAATGGGCAGCCACTCCTATGTAACAACGATAAATAATTTAAATAATAGTTTAGTTACATTGCCGTCATTTTGATTTAAACTTACGGGAGTTGTCACCGTCTATGTCTGACAATTAGATTTCTGGCTATGGTCGTCTGACAACTATTGTAAAGTAAAATACTTTCGTCCAACTAATTAAACATCTAGAAAAAATCGATGATTTATGAAATCAGTAGCTGTTTATTTTGTGATTGACGTCCAGGGTGTAGTGTACAGCATGCAACCCCGGTTAAACTAATCCCAATATGACGAAGTCTCCGTTATATAACCGATGTATTTTCTTGGGCGCGGCGAAATATGGGTAAAAATCCCGATATAACGAACTCAGTTACAACGAAAACCCTGGTATAACGAGCTAAATTGGGTCTCGAGGACGCATTTTATGTTCAATATAACTACGTAATTCACAAAACAAGTAAAGTCTTTTGACATACTGTACCGGAAATTTCCAGGATCGATACATTCTTGATTTTACTGTTTCAAGTTGATGTTTGTTTTATATCACGTAATAATTCAAGTAAAGATGGTCCAACAAATACGTGTCATCGCTAATTTTTTGTCAGCTATCAAGACTGGCTCCTGTATAATGAAGTTCATTAGTGTTATAAACCCTCGTTATAACGAAGTAAACACTGTTATTTTCATGGAGTTGATTTTACTCCAAGGGAGTAGTCAGAATAACTCTCTTTAGGGGAGTAAATTTTAAGGAGTTAAGTTTACTCTTATAATGGAGTTAAAGTAACTCTTAGAGGAGTAAAGATATTCTAACTATGGCATGGAGTAAAAATCACTCCCACAAGGAGTTAAATTTACTCTCAATAAATTACTCCAAAAATGTGCTCTTTTGTTAGGAGTTACTTTAACTTCATTGTAAGTGAAAAGGAGTTAAAACACTTCCTTAGCACTTCCTAATGTCGAGGGGGTACTCAGTACCGGCTTTTGACCTCCGGCTATTCATATCAGTTTCCACGATAGATGGTGCTCGCAGTTTCTTAAGCTTTTTCTTTTATTCCAAAAGAAGAATCATGTATAAGTTAAATTGAGTAGGTTTCCTGAAACCATATAACACAAACTGACAAAGCCAGCTGTAGTTTTCGCCGGCAAAATGATGTTTTCAACTCAATTCGGTCGAAAATATTGGTTGACAATAGCTCTATTAAAAACAAGAGGTAAAAGTTACATGTAACTAAGATAATTTAATGACCGTTTAAAATTTTCTGTTTTTTCAAACGCATAAAGCACTAGAACTTTTCAAACCGATTCAGTAGTAAAAGCGGAGAGTTAGTAAGTTGCACGCTCGCTTCATTCCTCATCATTCCTCAAACTCACTTATCTTCTTTATGAAGAACAAGGAAAGGTCACTCCTTCTTTTTAATCTTATAATTGTTTAGCCTCTTAATCAAGTATTATTCATCTATTTTTAAAATTGTTTCTTTTCTTTTAGAGCATTTGCCGAAATGATCTTTCATTGAGGAAATTTGCTGATGCAAAGCATTCGCTTTCTCAAACTTCTTTAGTACTTTTTGTACTTTAAAAAACACTGTAACAATTCAAAAGGTTTTAAATGAAATGAAAATGGAAACTGTTTGAAATGGTCAGCGCGGCGCTTTAGCTTTATACTTGATCTAACAATTGCAAAACAACCAGAACACCAGTTCAGGGTACCGGGCTCAGATGGAATAACAAAAGTTAGTTTCGAAATAAAACACAATTTGTCTTGAACGTCATAGGTGAGAAAACCAAAACATATGTCACGTTTGGTGTTGTGTCATCATGGCAGTTGTGTTTATTTAATGAGAATCGATTTTAAAATAACTGGAAAAATACTTGAACCTTCTCAGTCATCTTGCAGTTGTCGGAATTTTTATTCCAAGTTCAAGGTTTGTACAAAGTTCCGAACATTTTGAAACATGTAGTAAACGTAATGACAAATGATTTTACTTTATAAGACAGATATATATGACACAAAAACAAAAAATACTCGGCAAAAGAAAGATCACTAGGTCATAATAATAACACCAAGACAATAAATGAGGCCATAAAATTATTCTAGATTTATTTCGCCCCCCAAAATTTGGATAATTTTGAACTTCCAGTTTTGGAAAATTAGTGAAGACATTCGTCCAGTTTTGAAGTCGTCTGTAGCCCCAATTACCAGTAGACGTGTATGTTTTCTTTATAAGAGCATTACAGGAATGTTTCTTCAAACGATACTCGTAAAGTATTACAGCGCTTTCTGAAACAAAAGAAATTTTAAATTGTGGCTGCTTTAATGTTTAATTGAAGTTTTGAAGTGCCTCAGTAACAGTTTTAAAATCACTATCAAAGCACTAGAAATCGTTATGTAAAACTACTGGTGTCATGTGATGCAATTCGCTTTTAAGCCTTTTTTCATAAAAGCTTAAAGTTGAATGTTCTCTGGCTGAATAAAAGTCTTGTAATCACTCGATTATTCAATGAAGTCAATAATTGGTTTGTGAGTTAATTAGTCAGTTAGATGGCTAGTTAGAACTAACTAAACTAACGAGCAAACTAATTAAGTAGCTAGTTAGCCAAGTAAGTAATTTACTAACTACTGGACTAACCTACTGGCCAACTATGTAGTTAACTAACTAACTAAGGAGCTAATTAGCGAAGTAACTGATTAATTAACTAACTGGCCAAGAAAGTAATTAACTAACTCGTTACCCTTGATAATTTGTAATTGCCAACATGAAATTTCAAACAGAGGGCAGTTACAGATAAAATTGAGGACCGAATTCATCTATAGTTTGTCTG
This sequence comes from Hydrozoanthus sils, assembly GCA_027575215.2. Classification (NCBI taxonomy): domain Eukaryota; kingdom Metazoa; phylum Cnidaria; class Anthozoa; order Zoantharia; family Hydrozoanthidae; genus Hydrozoanthus; species Hydrozoanthus sils. Next base: position 1,947 of record JAOBRD020484750.1, on the reverse strand, counting down.
CTATGTTATCATCTAACCAACCAACTAACAAATAAACTAACAAGTTGAGTTCGTTGTCCTGTCAGTAAGGCAGTTACTTGTTTTGTTACAAAGTTATTTCTTAGTTATCATCTAAAAAGTAGTTTATTCGTTAGTAAGTTTGTTTGTTCATTAACCAATTTTAGTTTGCTAGTTAATTTATTAGTTTGTTTATTCATTATTGAGTTAATATTTTAGTCACTATGTTTGTGAGTTGATAAGTTAGTTTGTTTTTGTTTACTGTCGAGCTAGTGTTTGGATGTTTAGATTATTTGTTAGTTATTAGTTAATTAGTTAGTTGCTATTTAGTTAGTAAGTTTGTTAGCTATATAGTTATTATAGTTGTGGTATAAGTTTGTTAGTTAGGTAGTTTATTTGTTAGTGAATAAATTTGTTAGTTACTTAATTAGTTAGTTGCTATTTAGTTAGTAAGTTTGTTAGCTATATAGTTATTATAGTTATGGTATAATTTTGTTAGTTAGGTAGTTTATTTGTTAGTAAGTAAATTTGTTAGTTATTTAATTAGTTAGTTGCAATTTAGTTAGTAAGTTTCCTAACTAAAGTTAGTTGTTAATTAGTTAGCATTAGATTAGTTTGTTAGTTAGTAGTAAATTAGTTGGTTTCTCAGTGAGCAACTTTGTCTGTTTATCAATTTCATAAGTAGCTGTTTTTTGGTTAGATAATTGTTAATTAGTTGGTTATCTATAAACTGCTAGCATACACAGTAATTTATTTACTCGTTTTACAGAAAATGCGTCTAGTTTATTTGCTGTTTGTTCTTGGCCTCGCGCAAGGAATCTTGGGTAAGTGTAAACACTCATTCCAACCCGACCCCCAAGTCTCCAATTTCCGTTCCCTATTCATTCATGTACAAATGTGAGCCTTCTGATAAACTGTTCGTTTCTGCTTCAGGCAAAGCTGTCCAGACACCCGAAGATGATGATTTTGACTTTGACTTTGATGAAGTGAGAGAAAGAAGATCGTCAGACTTTGGTGCGCATAATTAGTACACTAGATAATCGTTATTACTTACGTTGTTAAAGGGGTCCTAAGCTGTACAACGTTTTTTGTCTGAAATAAATCTTTTGCCGGTTAAGTAATGTTCAAATCAGCAACTCAAAATTGATGATTCTGTGCGTAATATTAACGCCGAGCAATTCATTTCGATCGGTTCCACGGTTTGAACTTCCCGCTTGCCGCCATTTTAAAAATGTGACGTGTTACGGTTGCAGTGCCCAAACCCCTCTCATTCATTGCTGTTCGGTGTATTTATTGGGAGTGGAGACTGGCACTGCAACCGTAACACGTCACATATCAAAATGGCGGCGCACGGGAAGTTCAAATCTTGAAAACGATCAAAATAAATTGCTTGGTATTAATTTTGAGTTGTTGATATGGACGCAGACAAAAGTTTTATCCCAGAGCAAATGTTGTGCAGCCGAAGATCTCTCTAATATAATGATTTGAAGGGTTGTAATAGAAATAAGTGGATTTTTCATGGTGCGGCACATATTGAAAATGTAAGGATCACTAACCCTCGAACTTTATGCGTAAGATTCTCGGCAAAAGTTTCCGAACATAATTTCAAATTTTTCATGTGAAATCGGTTTGCAAAAACTACATCTCAGCAAAAGTTTATGGGAAGCATATCGTTTAAGGCAGTTTTTTTTATGAAACTTTTCTTTTAGAAGGTCGGGTTATATATTTGGAATCATTTAAGGACTTGTGATAATATCCCGTTCAAATCTCAGCAAAACTTATTGGTTGTCGTGGTGATAAATCCTGGATCAGAACCAATCAGCTATCGAAGCTCTCAGCCATGGTCTTGTTTCATTAGTCAGGATTACTTCTAAGCTACTTTCGTTTAAACCAGTTCTAGTTAGGTGGCAAAAATGAAACATATCACCCCCGTGCTGGGGGGGGGGGGGG
>JAOBRD020484646.1:0-17572 GCA_027575215.2 Hydrozoanthus sils | reverse complement strand
TTTCGAGAACTACATCTTCTTACAAATAATAAATTTACAAAAAAGGCATCGTGCAAAAAGTTACCTGTGAAAAGAGCCCCCCCTCCTCTCCCTCTAGGTCATTCTAGCTCAGTATCTTCTGCAATAACTATTCAATATTTTGGGCCAGCAATGAGAAAGCTAGTATTTTGGGACCAGGAACTGGTCCCCAAATGCTGCTAATCTTCTTGTTGTTGTTGAGGGGCGATGTTTCTTGAAAAAACCTAAGGCTCCATCAGTTTGTTACAGATTGCGATAGAACTTCCCACAATGACCCTAAGGGATATTCCCCATCGATTGACAGAGTTAGATTTTTGATTCCTGGATTTTGAGAGAATTTGCGAGCAATTTTAGATTGCATCATACACATTGGTATTCACAATAAATATTCGAAATTAATATGTATAGCTGAAGCCGACTAAAAGAACTAAGGCTCTGTCAGTTCACATCAGATTGCCATAAATGTTTGAACAGTGGTAATAAGCAGAAATCTCTATTGACTGACCGAGTTAGACTTTTATTTTTGATACTTAAGAGATTCTACGGCAATTCTTGATTGTATCCTACAACACAAATCTTTACTTATTAATATTCATTGAGAGAAATCAAGTCAAAACTGTGTTTTGCATTTAGATGAAGTTTCTTTTATGTCTTTGCGATCATGTTGCACTCTAGTGCTCGCGGAACAACTGAGAAACACGTCACGCTTCATACAGTGCGAAATGGTCAAAGTGTGAAACTGAGAAAGTTCTATTCTACGTCTTTACATTGAAAATGCCTCGTAATGAGATTGTTAAAGGTTTACATTAATGTAGTATGGCCGTACTTGTCTTTTTGAATGTTTAAAATTTTTAAATAAATTTAAAGTACTTGAGTGACAAGAAGACCATGCTCATTCATGAAATGGATTATTATTATTAATAATTGTCAACTATTCCTTTGGGTGGGGCATTGTCCAAGGTTAGATTATTTATGCCTTCCACTAATCACTTACCTCTCAGTGAGAAATGATTCTGTTAAAGACAGTACCTCATTCTTACTTTTTTTTTCAATTGTTTCTGTAGGAAGACGAGGCAGTCATTGAAATGTCACTAAAGTTGTCTAAAGCATGTGCATTTCAAAACAAGTAAGATAGCCACAGCATTGAGGTTGTACTTATAGATTACACGTCATCAGCTTTTGATAGTTATTAAACTCTTTTCTTTTGAATACTTGTCACAAGCTAAAAGTAGCTTTGTTAAGAATTTTGAGTATTAGAGGCTCTTTTTGATAAAAATGTTCACAAATAGAGCAACTGTGTTTACATATAGATGTATTTAAAGATTGCAATAGATCTCTCCTTATGTATAATTGTATGTACAAAATCTTTGCCAAAAATGGATTTCATTTAATTTTTAAAGAACAACCTCTATACAAAACAACTAAAATGAAGTGGAAGAGTTCCTTGGATGGCATCTGACTCTTCTTGTAATAGCTTGCTTCATAAGGCTCCATTGTGGTTTGCTGGACCTGTATAATGAAATAGTAGGCCATTTGCAGCTAGAGGTCCCATGCTCGGATACCCAACAGCAAATGTCCAAACTGGACTGCAAGCTTTCCAACCTTCAGGTAAAATACTCTTGGTTTTAAACAAGTTTTGAGCCTTTCTTAATTTTGTATTACATCTTGTAATCCACTTGCAAAAAGTTAATGTGTTCTTCAGTTTTAATTACTTCAATAAATGTAGACTTATGGCAGATGAGTTCCAGTTTTCAAGTAAAAAAGGGCCTTGCATTTTTCAGAACATTTACTGGAAAGCTTGCAACACAAAACAATGTTGCTATGGGATATCCAAGCATGTGACCTCTAGCTACCAATTGCCTATTTCAAGTTACAGAACACACTGGTTTGGTGTAATCTGTACATTTTGAATGTCTTAATGTAGAACCAAAGCTGCACAAGAAGGTTTCGAGTGGTGTATCAAAATGGCTGAAAAGAACCTGGCTCAAGCCGAGATCCCATCTGATAACAGGTAAAACAACAGGGCAGAAAACTTTGGTAGATCAAATACTTAAACTGATTCCAGTACTGAATTAAATAAAGTTTGATCCGAAACCATACAAATTATGATTCAAAATGAAACAAGCATGCAGCAGCACAAGTCCAATTTGAAACTACAAGTATGATTCAGACCAAAACTGCCAAATGAAATCCAATTGCCAATTAGTTATACTACATTTAGAAATCACTTAGTTTTTATAAGCCAAATGTAATGCTTTTTCTTTGAGAATTGAAATCTATTAACTGTCAAAGTGTCCTTGGGCTACTAGTCTGTGAGCAGGCCTTTCTAGAAGAGGGAGGCCTCCCTGAAAAAACTGCCATCAAGCAGCCTTTCTTACTTAGCTCTGATTAACTATTTTACCTATAAACTGCTTTTTGATTGGTTGAATAAGAGTGCATGGTTATACAGTCAAAAGAGTGTGGATGTGGTCCCAGTATATTTAAAGCTGAAATCCAAGGCCTGGTTGTTCAAAAGCTGTAAATTTTAACACTCAGTGAAGGAAACATTTATAGTCAGTTTAAGGTTTTTTTGCTCACAAACATTGCTCAGAGTTTCAAGCAACACAAACAAATTAACCACAAAATTCCAAGCCAAATCAGTTAACACACATGGATTAAAAACTTAACCCATATCTAAAGAGTGTTAGAGCCAAATGGTCTTTAAACAACCAGGTCCTGCTGTTTGTAACTAATCCTACTGATAAAATCATCAATCATGTTTAAAGTCCCTATCAAGCTTATTTTTTTAAGTTCTAGATTAAAACTGTTGTCATCTGTGAACTCAAAAAATTGAATAACCAAAGAAAATTTCCAAGTACGCTTTTTAATCAAAAAAAGATTGGAATGTAAATTTTGACCGAGCAGGCCGGGGACTGGTAACCTGTGATGTAGCAGCTGTGAGTTATGTGGTTTTTGTTTAAAAAATCTCATTTCTGTTAAAAAATATCATAAAATTTTGATTTCAAACAATTTCGAGGGAATAATTCATTGATTAAAGTTATAACAATGTGACTATTGTAGCCAGAGTTGAATTTTTTGTGATAAAAAAGATTGTCTCTGCTTCATGTCTCCTGCTACGTCATATGCCTCCTGCTACATCATCATTGCACACTTCAGGTCTGACAAATGTAACAGGAACGGCGAGAAAAGGTTTTATTTTCGAAAATTACTACTATTAAAGGTTCTACTTTTCATCTGGAACTTAAAAAAATAAGCTTGATAGGGACTTTAAATGGACATATTTACCCTAGAACAGGATTCACACGGTCCTGAAAAGTCGTGGAATTCGAAAATGCATTTTCCAGGCCTGAAAAGCCATGGAATATAGGGAAAATGGCCAAGGTGATGGAGTTTTATTAGTGGTCATAGTTTTGTTTGAGAAAACATATGGTTATAAAACTAACTACGTGATGAATCCATTTTGAACCAACAAATTTATTTATTTTTTGAGTTTTTGCTCTTAAATCAAGTTTGTTACACTGTTTGTCAGTGTCCAGAAGGTGTAATTGACATGCAAAGTTGGATTAAAGTGTGAGTAGCTTTTTTTGTTGAAGTGGATTTTTTGGTTTCTTGATACTTGTCAGCCATGGAAAATGGCATTTGGTCATGGAAAAGTCAATTACATTCCTCATTTTCAATGTGAACCCTGAAAAGAATCTGGGTAGAATCGGAATATTGAATATCGTGGTCGAAAGCTGAAGAATTAATATTGAAAATTTGCTTGTCGAAAACTGAAGAATATTGACTATTTGCCCGAAAAGTATACTGAATACAGAATATTTTAAAGAAAATTTAAAAGTATAAGAAATATTCAAAACAAACATTAGTATGGAATGGAAATGTTTACCACGAGAAAGCAGAGGAATGCAGAATTTTTAAAGTGAAAATATTCCGTTTCTACCCCTGAAAAACAAAGGCAAATGAATTAGCTTTTCATAACAATTCCTTATTGCGTTCTGTGTCTGGACATATTTGTCAAACAGATGCTGTGCTGTGGGGAACTGTACAAAGTATTCGCATCAGGATAAGAGATGTAGGCTTGTGGCTAAGAAGTTAAACTTGGTTTGTTATTTTATTAATTATTTCTCTTTCACTCTCTTGGAACATAGCAAAGCCCTGTTGGGTGTGTGTCTAGATGGGTACGGAAATTTCCTTTCATCTCAAGGACGGTCAGAAGAAGCTATTATAGCGCTGAGAAAAGCATTGAATATATCAAAGGCAGTTCTAGGCAAGGACCACGAACAAGTAAGACAGACTTTCTCATGGAAACTTGGCAGTAAAAAATAAAGTAAAAAAAATAGACATGTAGATATGTAAGAGCGGTTTTGTATAATCATGGTTCATGAAGCTTTTTATGAAAGCCTTCATGAAATCATGAATAGTTTAAACGTTCTATACTTTTAAGATTACACTTCGCTGTTACTTTTTGCCGTCATCTAGCATTTGCCTGTCTGCTGTGAGTGTCAGCAGGTAAAGCTTGCGTATCACGTCGTTGAATGCATGTTTTTAGCCAATCAACAGCCAGAAACAAACGCACTCTTTTCCTTATTTGTACAGTGTTTCCTGAAAACAGCACTGCCCTTAGCCAGTCAGAATCGATGATTTTTTTTATGTATGTTATTGAATTTGCTATAAAGAAGCGAAACGTTTTTTAACTTTGAAATATGTGTGTTTCAACAGAATTTAATTTAAATTATTTTATTGCATTTTAAGTATTTAATTGCATACTAATTTATCCTCCGGGAGAATCTAGCTACAAAACGTTTGCACTATTTGTTTGATGAAAGTGAAATTTGTTTAATAGCATACGCTACAAATATCTTCCTTTTGGTTCGTAGACACTAATTGTGATGAACAACTTGGCCAGTGTGTGCGCCGATTGCGATAGGTTTGAAGAAGCAGAGAAGATTGCTAGTAAAGTTGTTGCAATTGCAGAAGAAAAAGAGGATTCGAACCTTCCAGCATTCTTGGCTAACTATGGAGATATATTACAACACGAAGGTAAATTAAGTTCAGTACACCCTTTTTTTTTATAAGAACCAGTAAATTTGGCCGAGGCTCATTTTTCTTAATTTTTTGGCGATTCGAGCCTCAAATTGTTCTTAAATTGTTCTTATTTCTATATATTTTAAATCGAAGAAAAACTAAGCCAAACAGCCGGGTATGGCAATAAATGTGTTAAAAAACGAATTTCCCGAGATGATTTTTAGTCTTTCTAAAATGCGAAGCATTTCTTATTCATTCTGTATTGTTCAGTCGAAGATCGGAGCTCAGCGAACTTTGAAGAACAATTAGCCATCGAGCCCGAGCCTCAGCTTGTTCTTAAATTATTCTTAAATTTTCGCCAATCTGAGCCTCGTCTTTCTTATAGAGTTCTTCTAAAAAAAGGGTGTAAATGAAGATATTACTGCAGTTAGGTGTTGACTCTATCAAATCAACTCATTAACATAATCCAGATATGGAAAAAAACAAAAAGTCTGGTTTACTGTTTTTTAACCGAATTAGCGTCCAACCTCAACTATAAGCACCCGCCCAAAAAGTGAAAAAGGTTAACTTGTGCTCCCAACTTTTTTGCGCGTCGTAAAAATGGAACCCCTAGGTACTAATATGAGGGTGGCTCAGATCGACAAGCGATTGCTTTGTTCGATTTAGTCCCTGATATAACTGTACTGATATGACTGACATATAGTTAGCCGGTTAATTAGAGTTTGAACTCCCGCGATTTTATGTCTTTGACTGTATGATGCTGAAGAAGCCCTAAAATGCAAAATGTCGACTCTGGTCCCCTTACTTTTACCAAATTCTTGAACTAGTACTTATGCCTAAGAGATACGACGAGCAAGACAAGACGAGATATTTTATGAGGTCCTTGTACTACTAGGGTACATCAGTTACAATCCTAATAACTTTCGATTTCTATAATCAACTGTTTGTTCCTTGAGCAGAAATAACTTGTGTTCGTTTGTCAAAACAATCTGTTAGGAATTTTGCTATTTCTCTCATACTTTTCCTCGCTGGAGCATCCCCGCCCCAAAAGGTTCCCCCCGGGAGAAGTGGGGTCCCTTTTTGTGACCGATGTACGCACTCCATGGGGTGCTCGTCTCACTATGACACTGGTTATCTTCTTTGGTCGATCAGTTCTTCAGAGTATGCTAGATTTTTTTTTCGTTTTCATTGTCATAGTTTCTTTTTGTCGATGCTGCTGTTACTAATGAATCATGTTTTTCGCAGGAAAATTGAAAAAAGCAAAGAAAGTATTGATCCGTGCATTGAAACTAGCAGAAGCAGCCGAAGATGAGGAAACAATTAAGATGATTGAGGGCAACTTGATGCAGCTTGAAATTAATGTTAACTAAATCCTGTATGGATAAGAAATAATCTTATGAATGAATGTTATCCAGCGTTTTAACTTTTTATTTTGCAGTGGATGTACTTTATATAAAAAAATGAAATTACGCGTTAAGTTGCTGTAAAGGTTCTTAAGGTACTGTCCGAAATGATAAATCGAAGCACCAGTGTGTTCCAGCCTCTGGTGATTGTACTTCTTTTAGCTGAGCTATCGGCATAAACCCCGCACACACAACAGGAAACAGCTGGGCTCGTTGCCAAGGCAGCCGGAGAGCTAGGCCAGTCTCCCGCGCGTATTGTCAGCTTTTGTGAGAACTTCGCCTCGCTAGGCGTAGAGGCAAATATCAGACGCGATAGATAATTGCCTCACCGCCTCGCGAGGCGATATTCTCTCAAAAGATTTACCACAAACGAAGGGAACTGGGTGAGTTCTCCGGCTGACTTGCGCGGCAACGAGTTCAACTGTTTGCTTTCGTGTGCACCGGGCTTAAGCAAATAATTTCAGTTTCAAATCTGCTTGCTATCGTTATAGTAAAATGGATATCAATAAAACGTGCTTAATCTTTGTGTTGCCGTTTTCTTCACATTGTATGACTAGCCATTCTTGTGGTCTAATTACTGTTGCACTTGCCAATCAGGGCCCAGTTGTTCAAAAGACGATAAGCCCTAATCCAGGATTAGTTACCATGACAACCAATAGGTTTTGTTAAGAGTTAATCCTGGTTTCAAGTTAATCGGCTTTCGAACAACCGGCTCCAGATTGTCAGATTCGTAACACTGCTTATATTCCTGCTACCCCTTTCATTTGGGTTGTGCTCATCCGTTTTTTATCTGAGTGGGTATGATAATGATTTAGGTATAGCCATGAAAGTTTGTTAGGTTGGTTCACCCCAACAGTTTTGTGCATCCTTACTGCACATACAATCAGTCGCAGGATGAAGTAAAGCAAAAACACACAAGGTTGATATCTTGTATTATCATGTAGTGGCCTTGCACGGGCCTTGCACATGCAGTCGTAAGATCACCAGACAGGGCCAAAATGTTAAAAAGCTGGGTCAAGTTGTTCAAAGGCCGATTAGCACTAAAGCAGGGTTAAACTTTTAACCTACACTCTGATTTCAAACCTTCCAGAGATTGACACGAGCTGTAATTTTTTCCAAGGAAAATCTAAACTATTTCAGAGAACCGTAAACCTTTCGTTGGAGAAGAAATTACTGCTTGAGTTTTTTCTTAACCCAGGGTTAAAGTTAATCAGCCTTGGAACAACCCAGCCCAGATTAGCTCTAATGCTGGGTAAGTTACTATGGTTACTATACTACAATAGGTTTTGTAGGGAGTTGACCCAGGTTTATCACTAATCAGGCTTTGAACATGCCTGCCCTGTGCAGTGTAATTGAGTAATTGAGTTTGGTCACATTTTCGATGCAATCTCTAAATGACTGAAATGAAAAAAAGAAAAATCTCTGGTCGGACCCACTTTAAAGGAGAACTGGACTAAAGAAGGCAAATGTTTTTTCTCACTACTATCAAATTATTTAACGTCTTAGAAACAGAAACATCGAGTCTTTTTCGTTTTGGGAAACCATATTCACGGCAAAACAACGACCATCAGCTTTTTGTTTGTTGTACGACGGCTCAGAAACGCCTGTCAGCGGTTTATGGTTTTTGGCGGGGGCACATTGGGCCAGTCACATTGGGCAGGCTAAAGCGACCTCTGTACAGATTTTTTTTAATTGAAAGGACTGTACTTTTTCCATCGTTTTGAATAAAAGACACAAACCTTGTGCAACCTCTTTACAATCTCCCCACCACTAACGCCACCTTTGCGCTATCAACCGCTGACACGGTTTTGGTGCCTGCGATGTCTTACAAGAAAATGCGTTTCATGCCAACCGAAATAAAAAAGAAATTTAATAGTCACACTTGACATAAGCCAGCCACGAAAATTTTTGACTTCAGTCCTCCTTCAACCAAAACCCCTTCAAAATACTCTTGTTAGTTCCCATATCATAACACACAAAACACCAATAGATACATGTAGTTACTGGATAGCCTTTTTTATTTTTAAGCTGACAGCAAAAGCAAAACCCTTAGGGATCGATTCAGTATTAATTAACAAATTTATTTTGCACCCCAATTTTTAATTATGCATGAAATGGTAAAATGATGTTCACTTTACTTTGCTTATATAACGTGATGATATTTTCTCGTGTCTCGGTGTTATTAGATAGACGACGGATTTAGAAAAGACAACCAACGACAACGTTACGTCTGTTTTACGTGCGTGCGCACAGCTCAAGGTCCTGAGACGTTGCGATGAACACGTCGCGTTGTGTGTTTCAGGATGGGATTTTGATGTTTTCGCGTGACGTCTTCTCCTCAGAACCTCGAACTGTGCGTGCGCACGTAAAAAGAAGTCACGTTGTCGCCCCTTTGTCTTTGCTGAATCTATCTATTAGGGACCTTTAGCAACGAGGATGACAACGACGACAACGGCAGATCGAGATCAGAACAATAGTGAATACAACAGCTGCACGTTGGAATGCACCGTGCTGGTCACCTGCACGCCGTCGCCTTCAAAATTAAGGCGTCAAAAGCTTAATTTTTGATTCTTACGACTACGGAGACGACCAACAGAAAATGTTTTCAACCTTTTATCTTTATGCAGGGTGCTTTAATCTTTTTCTACTCTTAAAGCGTCACTAGGACAAAAAAGAGGGCAAACGAGCAGACATGGTCAAAAAGGGAAAACCAGAAAGGTGTTTTTTGTTTACCGTCATCATCGATGTTGCGGCCCTCGTTGCTCAAGTTCCCTATATTAGCTTCAGAGGCCAAAGGTTTGCATCTAAAAAATGGTTAACAAGATTGATTTTTCAGTTAGGGGCTGGGCGATGCCAATTTCAAGCACTTCAGCCACTCTTCCATGCTTATTCCATCTCTTTTGTCCAGGTCACAAGATTTGAGGAATCCGTAGGTACAAGTTTCGAAGACGAGTTCTTGCTGTACCCGGCTTGTCTCCTGCTCGTCCAGTTTGCCATCTTTGGTCTGGTCGCGTCTCGTGAACTCCCACTACAGGTCATAATCGTAATCATAATCAACAACAAAAACATCTTAAGGCCGCCGCACACTAGACGATTTTTCGTCTGAAGAGCTCCGATTTTTTGCCTGGTATAAACTTGATCTTATCGTAGCACACCATACATTTTTTCAGATCTTCCTTCACGACAAAAAATCCTGTCTAATTTTTGTCCGTAACTGACACACATGGCCAATTTTCGTCGCAGAAATAAAGTCTGTGCCCTTCAGACGAAAAAATGTCCAGTGGCAGCCCTTAGTCCTAAACATATTCCTATAATCATGAATATAGTTATACACCCAGGCTGAGGGCGGATATTCTTAAATATTTTGAGGCTTTCAGCCTCAAATGTTCTTACAATGTTCTTAATATAATTCTACGTGTTTGGTGTACACGCCGGCCTGTACTATTTGTAAGAATAACTTTACTGAGAAGAACTAGGCTCGGGAAAATTTACTGGTCATTTTTTTTCTCAATTTACAATATCCTTTTTCTTCTCAATTTTAAACGTTCATGATGCATAGTAAACCTACAGTAAAACCAAAACGAGTGAATCCTTGATTTAGCTATAGTACCGCAATGTACCAAAGTAAAGTTCTCGGCCATTCCCACCCTCGGGCGTGTTCATATGTTCATAACATATTCGTAAATTTTTGACAATTTTCATCCCGGCTTTCTAAGCTTTATAAAAAAGGTCTTTATAAAAAAAAGGTCATTCAGTGCAAAAAAGAGTGTAACCATAAAAATACCTGCAGCCCAAACAAAAATGACTACCCGACTAATTACAACCCGACTTTGTCATTATAACCAGTTTGATGGTACAATACAGGTTTCTGATTTTTGTAAAAAAGGACTAGAATAGTTTTGAAAAATTAGTTTTTGTGGATCATTTTTTTTTATCTATTTCTCTGTTTTACGCATTTTGAATAGAAGATTGAGACTTGGAGCATCTCTTTCACGATCCTCCCCTAAGCGTCAGAGCACCAAAAAACAAGCTTTTCACCTGGAAATTTGAAAAAAGCGGAACAAACACTTACCCTGACGAGCTCCAGCTGTTCATCACGGTTCATGATTCTGTTCTCCAGTTGAAACTTTGAGTCCTTGGCCTGTTCCCGCGCGACATGCATCCACTCTATATAGCGCTCTGAAAACTGTACCACGTTATCGAGCCCCAGGCACTTGGGAATTTTTTCTGCTCCATCTGTTGCAGTTCATAAATGATTAAATCTTAGAACGGTTTCCGCTTTGAATGCACATTTTATAACAGCTAAGTTATTGACAGTAATCAGCCCCATATACATCAAATGGCGTGTTCACTTGCTAAATTCTCCCAACATCTAACAGCATTTCAAAGAGCGTGCGTTGGATATGAGTTGGCTGCAAATCATCTCATATCCAACAGGCGAGAATGAAGTAATTGTTTTATCAAATTTCTTGAGTTTTCCAAACCTATCGATACTTGAAAATGACAGCTAAAACGTATTCATTACCAGATTTCAGCTTTGCAACATTACACAGTCAGTTTCCATATATGGTCAATTCGGTATATGAGAGTGATAACCAAGGTTGAGCGAGCCAATCAGAACGCTAAAAACGCATTAAGCATTAAATTTAATAACCCATATTAGTTTATAGGAGAATTTTGCTTTTCATCGGCACTGAGTGAATTGCTGTTGTTTGATCAATTTCCATTTTCTCATTAAAAAAAGGTAAAGGCAAAAGACCAATAAATATTAGGCTGCATACAATTGTATTCATGTTTTGATAAGAGGATATTAGAATGGAAATAACTCGTTACCTTTCTCGTCACATGTTCCAAAGTGTTGGATGTTGATGTTGAGCTGATGTGCACATGCGAACTTATGCATTTGACACGTGTTGTTAAACTGAATCCCGTACGAAGTACATACGGGAACATAGACGTCCGAGCAGTCCTCGGGACAAATACATCGAGGTGGTTCATTTCCATCCGTGACACAAGTCTTCCCGCCCTCACAGGTAATGTCGCTGCATGATGAACCCGCTAAAAAAATTAACAGAATTTAAGCCCGTGGTTATTTAGTCTAGCACCGTACAGTCTTTTAACTGACACCTTCTATCTTTTAATTTGTCTTTCAGCTCACATACCACGTTATTTTTCCATTTTCTCACACCGCTGAAATTTTAAAAAACGAGCGCTACTTTGCCCTGAAAAGTTCCGCAGCAACTTACAACTTTGGGTTTTATTTCCTTTTCAGGTTAAATAGCTACTTTGAATAAAACGTAGTTTCTTAATAATGACAGCGAACGAAAAGACTCCTTTTCTAGTAACATTGTAAACAAAAAGCTCAATCCTTGCTTGAAACCTCTGGCTCGTAGAAAAAGTGCTTGTCTCAGTTTTCAAAGAAAGGCAAGATCCATACGGCCAACTCCTGAACGATACACAAATTTGTCCGCTAGCTAGCCAGTCATAGCGGGCAGATGAGATACCATGATCCACCCGGCCCACCCCCAAAGCAGGACACTAATCTGTTCGCCAGTTAGCCAGTGCGGTTAAAGAGGATGGTGTCTGTAAGTATACAGCACAATGGACTAGCCTAGGAAATACCCCGTAGCGCGAAAGCCAGCGAAAAAGATTGCATTGCTGCTTTTCGTTTTAACGCAATACCTTGCCAACCTTATATCACTAAAAGGGACACATGTTCAGAGGTCATAGTTCTTCCGAACTTGTTCTTATACCAACAACAACAACACTGTGTATGCCACGTTTGAGATTTTTGTATCTTCTCTTTGCATTTTCTTGAAAGTTTTTGGTTTCGCTCGCGCTAGGACTGATGGGATAGTGTACAGGTCGCCATGTTTATTCACAATGCACTCACCTGCTATCCCAGTCTGACCTCCAGCTGACTCCTGAAATACAAAATGTTGTTCAATGAATAGTTAACGCGGCACTTTGAATTATACCACGCAACGTTACATCACATTGTGTCAAATCACGTTATCTCATTCTATTCTATTTATTCCAATACATCACATCACGTGCTACCCCGTTCTCATGGATTCCATCGTTATTGCATTCACTTTCTTTTGTCCTGGTGAAACCCTGTTTATCGGGCCAACCAGTCAATATGATTAACAATTTTGAAAACAACGTAGCCTGCCGATTGAGAGTTCATAGGTTCCTGACAGAATTGTTTGGCTTATGCTTATCGTAAAAATTCGCGTTTATTTAATGCATGTAAACCTAATTTTTGTAAAATTCTCGCTAATTTAGGGAAACGTTGGTTTTCGTCGCCTTGTCGACGTGCATTGTTTATTTCCTTTAATAAGGTATCTCTTCCAATTAGCAGCCTCATGTCCAGGCTCGTTTCATTCTAATCTTCGGTGTCCAGTTAGTCTGGGTACGAAATGGTTATAACTCAGGTCCAACTCCGTTCCCAGGACCCTCTCGAAAGGACCCTTAGCTTGCATCGCATATCTTCTCTTTTCTTACCTTGTTCTTTAAGTTAAAGTAACTGGAAGCGAATACGATAATACTGAACTTTGCTTTGGTAATTTTTTATTTCTAATTTTGATGTTAGGTTTTATTATAAGTGCCTTGTCAGAAAAACAGAATGTAAAAACTTTTCGTGCAATATGTTTTCGTTAAAAGTCGAACCAGGTCTAAGAAGCTTAATGAATACACTCAATATCACGAAACGACGAACTCATTCAAGGAGTATGTTCGGTAGATTTGTCTAGAATACAATAACCGGCTTTTCTGTTTTTTTTTCTTAAGAATATCAATCCGGAAGCAAGGAAATTGGAACGTCACGTTAGTCCTAATAAACATCCTGACTTTTTTAATATCGCCTTCATACTTGTAGCACAGAATGTGAGACTGTTGTCCTTTACTTATCCATTTTTTGATTTCGTTCGATTGAGTGAGTTATCCTCTCGGTACACACGTCCATTAATTAAAACCGGCTCGTTCCCGAAACTCAAGAAAACCGGCGTCTCATAATCCATTAAGCCCTCAAGCGTCTCAGGCGAAGGGAGCAGGGAGGATGTTCAAATGACTGAGGAGAAAATCTATTTAGACTGTTAAACCTTCGCGTCTGCCGCGGGTAAGGACGTTAAACCGTAGGCCTTGGGTTGGAGACCTAATGGAGGAACTCGAGTCCTTCCAACCTTGTTGCCTAAAATGTCGATCGATTTCACTTAATTAAATCACAAGAATATCAACGTCGAGCTAATTAACGCGGTTTGAAGGGGCAGACGTTTTCAATTCTGGAAAAGTAACGCGATATTGAAGATATCATTTTCGTTTTCGAGAAAATTGGCGCGATTCTGCATTTTGACATTTGGGAAAACAATACAGTCGTATTCTTTCCTTCTGATCCCGTCAGAGTTTTTGATAAACAAACAAACATATGGCTGGAGTTTTTGATAAAGAAACAGTCACATAAATGGATCAAGTGATACAATTGATCCATTGTTTTTTACATGCTATAAATAAAAGAAAATTATTGCGGTTAAAACTATCGCTCAAGAAAGTTATAGTTGTCGAAATTAACGCGCTTAGAAAATTCCCGCGTAAGTCAAACTCGCGCGAATATTAGGTAATACGGTATTTAAATAATATCTGTTCTCTCGTGATTCTTCATGTAAAAAAACTCAGAACAAAGATGTTTGTCATTCATGACTTAAGTATATGAAGTTGTGAAAGCTTGAGGTGGCTGAAGAAAACCGGAAGTTGCACCCGTTGCAAACCTTTAAGCCAAGTTAGAGATTTGAAGACATTAACATTCATTTTTTTATCATTGTAAAACGCGTTGAGTCAAAGCATTTATTATTAAGTTATGAAACAACAACAAAACAACAACAACCTCTGAGGCTCCGGATCACATCTAGTTTCAGTGAGACTGGTTGCTCGGTAAATCGAGTCCAAACTTCACGGACAAAAGTTGAGCTAATTTAGGATTTGTCGTGACAACACACAAAAAAATTTTGAGCTTAGACCGCTTTCACGGTTTTTGTCGAAATTCTAACTAAACCAATAGGCAAAAATTTGTCGCTACTAGTTTAAAGAATGCTTTAAAATTAGTTTATCTGCCGAATTTGGGGTTGATATGTGATATTATGGTAAAGATATGGCCATGTTTACAGAGAAATGTATGTTAGGCCCCGAAACATACAAATGTCTGTAAAATTTCGCAACTTCACGGAGCTGTGTATTTGCGAGTTTTTGGCCTACCACCATCACAAATGGTAGATGTTGTAATTTTTACTAGCACTTTCCACGGATATCGATTGATTTTCGCTACTTTGTATTTAAAAAGTTACGTAAGCGTGTCATAAACCGTGCTGTCTGTAAAATTTCGAAACTTCACGGAGCTGTGTATTTGCGAGTTTTTGGCCTACCACCATCGCAAATGGTAAATGTTGTAATTTTAGTAGCACCTCCCACGGATATCGATCAATTTTCGCTACTTTGTATTTAAAAAGTTACGTAAGCGTGTCATAAACCGTGAAAGGTATACACCATCAACCAGAAACACCACTCAACCCAAGCGATGATTGATAAAACAAAACGCCAAATTTTGCCATGGTAGATTTGAAATAAATTTGCACTGCGGGTTGTTTTCTTCGAATACATGAATTGAGAAGCGTCTACAGAAAATCCCCCAAAAGCTCTGTTTACAGATTGACAACAAAAACAATGCCAGCCAGCGGATAAAGGTGTTTAACCAGAGGTTGAGAGGTTGAGTTTTCCCGAGGGCAATTTTAAGCCAATATCTTTTTAAACCATTTCGTGCTGACTTTTTAAAAACTTAACGAGAATTGCTAGCCCCGGAGCTTTTGCTAAAACAGTTAGCACACGCTACCTTCTAACACGAACAGGACGAATGGAAACATGAATAGGTTTGAACAACTAGTTAAAAATTGAGAAGTCCTTCGGTTACTTTCTACCTCTTTGAAACTTCCTTTGCCCAGGTAGATAGTTCCTTTGTTATCACAAACGGCAGATTTAATAACCACTACACCCCGCTGTTTGTACAACACTGATGGAATTTTCATCACGAGAGAAATTACAACAACGCGTATTAGCTCATGAAAAAAATATGAAACGCACGTGAAAGGACATTGTTTTAATAAGTTCGTCAAATCACTGCGATAGCTAGATGGCCAACTTAAAGGTTTCTTCACTTGATAAAATTTCGATTGACTAATACGTCAACGTTGGCGTCAAAATAAAGAGTCAAGTCCGATTGTGTTGTTAAAAAAGATTGTATTCTGGAAGTTGCCTGATGAAGCTTTGAATGAAGAATGTACTAGAAAGTTAGTAACTCAGGGGGTAGTTGGGTTTCGGCGAACTTCGCCAATATCAGAAAAAATGTTATGAACTCTTTCTTATAAAAGAAACTAGCATTATAGTTGCGAAACTTAGTAATGGTGTTGACTTTTTCTCCTCAATAACTTGACAGTTGTCAACCGCAATCGGCAGCGTAACTGAACTCCATTCAAATGAGGTGTACGATTCTTACCGAAGTGTAAAACATGCAGTTAAAATATATTGTTCAGAGTCAATAAACTCACCAGTGTTAATGCTACCACGGCTAAAAGGACTGCAAGCCAAATTCGTCCCATTATAAATCTGTCGACGATTCACACCAATGCAATTGGACTGTTAAAAAAGTTTGTGGCAGTTGGCCAAGAACAGAATGAAAGAAAAGGTGGTTGATTCGTCCTTGGTGTGACCCGGAGGCAGTTTGACGAGTGATGACGGATGATCCCTATCCCGCTTGAATTCGCCATTGGGTTGAAACTGTCCGCCAATCACAGAACCAAGGCATTTGATGGACAAATGTTATTTGTTCTGTTTTGCAATATCTATTTCCTGTTTTTATCCTATGGCAAACCTTGGTCCTTAAAATAACCTTAATCGACTTTTAATATTAGAACAAAACTCATTCAGAATCTTTGAAGGCGCCAAAGTACCCGAACCTTCCCGATCCTCAACCTGATAGTCCAGTTGAGAGAACTTGTAAGATCCGTTTTGCTTGTTGAATTGCAAGTCGCGAGGTAGACATGTCTTGCAGAATCTACTACAGCCATAGTAGAGGTCTACTTGAAACAAAAAACTTGATTTACATTCGTTGCGTGCGCGAGTTCGTTTTATCTATTACCAAGGGTGAGTCAGATAATCCATTTTTACAGCAAAGTCATAACAAACAACGATTATCTAAACTGAAAAAAAAGTTTTAAAAAAGAAAAAGATGATTCGAAATCTGCTTGTCTAAAGAAAAGCTCTAGCTGCGATTTTCATCATTTACTGTAACTGGTGAGACACAAACTGAGAACAGTTAACAGTAGGAATTAATTGTCTGAACGCAATTGACCTTTTTAGAAAAGCTGAACGCAATTGACCTTTTTAGAAAAAATGATTGTCTCCATAAAATTCTTTCCAGCTATTGGTATCTGTAGACAATAAACATGGCGTGTTGATCAAGGAATTGGTTTAGGTTACTCGTAATCTAATGTTTGTAATATTTAAAAGCAATTATTTGTTAATCTTTAGACCGGATCAGTCTCCACATGTCTTCCTTCACACGTAGATAAAACTGTCATTTTTTTTTCGAATTGTTCAATAATCACTCCTCAATGGTTTGGATAAGGGAAGGTACGTTTTTTTGGGGGGAGGGGGGAGGGCTGGGGCCTCAGAGGGGAGGGGTCATCAGTGAAAGTGATTATCAAAAGGGGAGGGTCATAGTTCTTTGTAAAGCTATTCAAGGGGCAACACATCTTTTCACATAATTTTTTAATGAAGATTTTTGTGATTTTACTTTCCATTTTTGCGGATGAACTTTTTTGACACTTCCATACTCAAACTTCAGCTATAAAACGTAAATACTCCACATTGATTGTTCACATTTTTCGTGTTTCAGCTCTCACACATTCACTATCGATACATATAAAATTATATTCGAAACTTGCTTCCACAACGGAATATATATTCCGAGTTTTCTACGGCATGGAAAATATCATGTAGTAGTGAGGGGAGGGTCACATTTTTGCTAGTCACCTAAAGATGGGGGAGGGGGGGTCAGGAGTTTTTTTCATTAAAATTCA
>JAOBRD020484645.1:0-34923 GCA_027575215.2 Hydrozoanthus sils | reverse complement strand
CCACCCCGGGCGTCTTTTATGCTTGCTGGTGTTGCGGTCTTACACGGTTTGTAAGTCAAGCCCAAATAACACGAGCAAGTTTTCCTTGACAATGCAAGTTTTCAGCTCAATATAACAATCATATCCTTGCAACATTTTCCTTTTTGTCCATCTACACGAGCAAATTTCAGACTTGACAGTTGGCCTTAATAAAGAAAAATTGCTCGATAGATGGAGATTAGTGGACAAATTTTCCTAGTCAAGGAAAAGCTGGCATGCTATAGCTTTTCCTTGACATTTGACAAGGAAAATTGTCAAGTCTGAAATTTGCTCGTGCAGACGGACAACAAGGAAAATGTGGCAAGGATACGATTGTTATATTGAACTGGAAAAGTTGTCAAGGAAAACTTGAACAAGGAAACCTTGTCAGTGAAAAATTGTAAAGAAAAACTTGTTGATCATTTGCACGAGTAATGAAAATTGTCAAGTAAACTGGTCAAGGAAA
Source organism: Hydrozoanthus sils (assembly GCA_027575215.2). Taxonomy (NCBI): domain Eukaryota; kingdom Metazoa; phylum Cnidaria; class Anthozoa; order Zoantharia; family Hydrozoanthidae; genus Hydrozoanthus; species Hydrozoanthus sils. Next base: position 34,439 of record JAOBRD020484645.1, on the reverse strand, counting down.
ACTTGCTCGTCATCTACACGAACAAGGAAACCTTGTCAATGAAAACTTGTTGATCATGCACGAGCAATGAAAATTTTCAAATAAACATGTCAAGGGAAAATTGCTCGTGTAAACGGGGCTTAAGCTCTGCGCTCTTTACGGCCTGACAAACTCTTTAGACTGGCTCCTGTATAATCCTATTGTGTTACTAGTATACATATCAACCACACTAATTCATGCGTCATAAAATGCCCAACTCTTATTGTACACAATACAGAATATTCCAGATTGGAACCTTGTTATTTTTGTACTTTTATCAATCTTATTTATCCCACTAATACTCATATGTGTTTATGAGAAGCTTTATAGCTGCGATTATTAAACCTTCTCAAAACAGACCGACGGCGCCAGCTTATATATAAACACAGCACCGACTTTTATTAAAAGAAATAACTCTACTGATAAGAACACATCCAGTCTGAGATTTGCCCACAAATTAAGCCCGGAAAAGCTAAGAACAAAAACCAGGCTGAAATTTTTGTCAGACAGTTTTAAGAATTTTATTTAATCCGACCCCTAGCTCTTAGTTTTATTTGGAAGTATCTAGAAACAAATTAAAGACAGTTTAACTATTTTAAGAATAATTTGTTATTTGATGCTGGTATCACCAAAAATTTTAAAAACAGCCTGCTAGCTTGGCTTCAGCCGAAAGTCAGTACTGGTTCTTTTAACTAAAAAAGCGTGTAACAGAAGTTTAAATGTTCCAACTAAAACCGCCATGCACTTTAGTCGCGGATGTTTCACGTACTTGAAACTCAATTTCCTCGGCTACATACGTGAGTATTAAAGCTTAATGGGGCCAGCTTAAACGCAATATACACATCTTCCCTTGACAGAACTTTTGAACATAGTAAAACGATTTTTAAAATAAACTGAGTTCACGTGAGTTTTAACAAATGGTTTGTTGCATCAATATAGATCTGTGTATACGCCAGTCTGTATAGGTGTATATGTTTAACTATACACAGTCGAAATCAAGAAAGGATAAAATCATACTCAAGCTCGGACTTGGTAAGTTATCCGGCTCATTCCATTTATAAAACGTCAATATGTTTGTCGTGTTTGTCGGTCCTACAGTTATCCAAACACCCTATTTTATCAGTTAGAGTACTTTCTTCGCAGCCGGATTTTAAAACAAAGTTGTTGAAGTGTGGAATTTTTTGTTTTGAAACCCTGGTTATATTTCTATATATATAAATCGTCACGCAGAAACTTAAATCTCGTTGTTATATCGCTCTAAACATCGGTAGCGCCAAATTATAGTCTCGGTTGTATGATTGATCTGACTTTAAAGGTCTAGATCTGTCAGAGCGTGTAAAACTGGGCACATATGGAATGAAAGCAATCATTCATCTTTAAAGTGACAATACTAAACTAGGTTCTGAGAGAATTATAACTTGAGAACTTTAATTATGCACCTTCTTTGGAACCGACCTGAAGTTTTGGATATTGAACATTGAAGACAACGTTAGTAGCTTGATGTGACGAACTGAGTGGTTCTCCACCATTTTGTTAAAGTACCAGAATGACCTTTTTGCAGCCAAATACCCTCAATTTTTTTTGCCTGTCGAACTGCCAAGCATTTTTTTAGCTAAATGTAAAAACTAATGTATGCAAATTTTCTTTCATTCTTGAGATAAAGAAGAAACGTTTCAAACTCAATGAGGTGTGCATTTCCGGCGTTGACACATAAGGAAAATCATTGGGACTCGGCACAATCCGGCTTGAAGCTCGGGTCCCTGCTTCGGATCCACTTTAACAATAAGAAGAAGATGAAGCGATTGTCGTTTCCTTCCTTCCTTCTTTAGCCGTTCATCTCTTCTTACTGATTTCTGCTGCAACTTCGTATTTTTTTGTTCTCTTCTATCAATTATCACTACTTCATTTGATTTTACTTTGGTCACATTTTTATCATCAACTCAACTCTAGATCTAACTCAGATGTGACATCTTTCTCTCTATCTCTATCTCAATCTCTGCATGTCCAATTCTCTGGCTAGTCTCAACGACCGGACTAAGTTTTGATCAGTGTGTAGTTTTCCTTTCAGTTCAGTATGAGCTATAAGCAATAATTCAAATGGTTCTTACTGCATGTAAAGCCTCGCCGGATCGAGTTACCGAAAACAAGCTGTTTCTTAGTTCACACCTTTTATCCGAGTTCAGTAGATTATTTACTTCAGAGTGGTGTCTCGAGTAGTTTCTAGAATGCACTGTTGACAAGTAATTACTCATAAATCACGAAAAACATCTTCTGAAGTACAAAAAGAAAAATATCACCTTCGGAGATAATATGCATGACTCCCCCGCAACTGGTTTCCCAAGGACCACATTAATTTCCCTTTCATTATCGTTCGGCTGTTGGAACACGAAAGATTTTGAAACAGTTGTACGGGGGCACAACCCACAAAATCAATTAAGGTATTTCACTGTCTAGAAATTACATTCCAAAAGGCAGAAAAACAACAAGTGTGTCTATATATATATTTGACAGACAGAAGCTTTTCACAGATTAAGTCGGCAGTTACTTTGTGCAGGTATTAGCTCTAGAGACCTGCCTGTTTCTTACTCCTAACCAAAAGAAATATTTTCTTAAAATATTATAACTCGATAGGTTTCTTAATTGTGACGTTTTAAAACAAAGTTTTGACTGCATGTGAGAAACTAACTACTGGGTTTTGATCAACTGAGTTTCATTTGTCGTGACCAGATCAAGGGTTTATATGACGCATTAACGATCTCGTAACAGCACGGGCAAAGTAACTGAACCACCGCCTTTATAAGACTAGTGACGTTAGCGGAAATCATCCACGGGCCATCAGTACTTGTCCTGTCTGATACGCTTGACTCCCCCGCAACTGACAGAGTAAAACGTTTTTGTGCGCTTTACAATATAATCAGCCCAACCGAAATTGTCAATCTAAACTGATTTGTTTTTTACCTTTTTTTGATTAATCGATTGTTTGTTTTTGGTTTTTTTTGTCAAACCATTTTTTTTTGCAAAAAAAGTTCAGCTCATTTCGTTGTTTGACTTCAGCGTCGGTATGTTTAATTGCATGCAATCAGGCCAGGTATCATGCATGAAATCCCTTTAAGATTTCGTTCTGTTGGCAGGTTGCGAACGATATCTTTGTGACTAATTTCTGCGGAAAACTTTTTTATGTCAAAGCAACAAATTGGGGATGCTATTCAATATTATTTTCCATCAATTAAGCCTTTTGATTTAAAGTGTATATATCAGTTGTGGAGTTTTTGTGTGTACAAAATGCCCTTACGTTCTATTGATGACGGCAAATAAAAAAAAAAAAAGTTCGATTAAGATTTTTCTTCATGGTGTAATTTGCGTTTAAAGTTCTGAAAAATCACTTCCGGTTTCACTTTTATCCCTACAGGTTGCTAAATATCCCACATCCCACTCTTCGATATCCCGCTTCCCGTACCCTTTTTACTGGCCCCCACGAATTTAAAAGGACAATAAGCTATTGATCATTTCTCAGCAGCAAGCTAACTTCAAAGGCTTGATTATATAAAACGGGCTAGCCCTGTTGAGCGGGTTGAAAACGTACACAACCTTAGCTCGGTATTACATTAAGCAAGCCGGCCCAGCCATCTTACCAACCTTGCCAAAACTCTTCAAACTACTAATGCGCAATGAGTGAAACTGCTGAAAAAGCCTTAGGCCGGGCCAGCCCGGTTTGCAATTATATCGGAAAAAATTTAAGCCTGGTTTGCCGGGATCCCGGATGGTTGTTACCAAGATATCGGCAAAACCGGGGTGAAAATTTTCCATGTAAAATCGCGAGTCTATTTTTTAGAGTTAATACTGATAGCCGCTCAAACGGGCTAGCCCGTCCATACCCGTCAATATATAATCGGGTCCTTATAGACGATTAATATAAAATGCCACTGACAAGCTAAGATCGCGGGCACCTGCTGCTAAAAGCATGATCTGAAATTTCTGAAGTTTAAAATTAGTTTTAAAAGACCCAAAGCATTGAGATAACATTATAAGCCAAGATCGAGGGTTACAGTTTGTGTTAATATTTTTTAAACCTTCAACTATCAATGATCTACGATAGAACGACACGATACATTTTACGCTGTGACATAAGTTGATGTCAGACGAGACCGCACGTTGTACGTGAAATTATTTTGCAGCAAATGAAGTTGTCTTCGATGAAGGGCCCGACAAGAAGGAAATGCCGCTTCTATAAGGAAATACTTCCACGATGATACAACCTTAAAGCTATAAATATAGCTATATATGTGTGTGTTTACAACTGAAGTAATTTTCGTGAGTGAATCGGGGTACATCGAACAGACTTGGCTGTTGAACTTGTTGAACTGCGACAGTGCTTTAAAACACTTGAAGTATCGAGTTGCAAACAAAAATAGCAGGTTTCGAATGACATGCTGTATTTTCTTGCAGTCGTTTGATAACAGGACTTCTAAGTGCTTAACGAAGGCAGGCCTGTTGGTCAAAATTGACTAGGTAAGTGTTGCATTGAATTGATCATTCAATTTTCTTCGCTCAGAGTTTTGCCTGAGGCGCGGGGCGAACCCGCTCGAGGCTACTGGTCATGCAGGCGACTCGATCCTTTTGAAAAATTGTTGTATCTTTAACTTTGAAATCTATAATTTGCTTTTAGTCGGCAAGAATTCGTGTGTAGCTCTCTATACGACTTGTTTATACCTCTAACAAAAGAATGTATGATAATAGCATAGCGTGGTTTCAAAAGTATTTTTAGTAGATTAACAGCGAGAAAATTGCCTTAAAGTATTAACTAAAGTAGATGTCTTTATCTTTTTGTGCTTTTGGTTTATACTTTAGCGGTGTCTGTATCGCATGAATATCCAGGGTCCTTTTGCTGTTTATTTTCGCGGCGTTATACCGGTTTCAAGATAAGGGAACGCGGTGTAAGCACCGTTTGCGAATGTCAACACACGCGGCTTTGACATTGTGTGAGAAGAACATTTTTAAACATTGTCTTTTAGAACGTACTCCAATTTGCTTTATTTAAAAAAACCTTCTTTAACTTTACTGGCTCTACGTATATAGCGACATGAATCGGGAATCAAGCAAAGTTGTAGATCGTTACAAAATTAAACAATTTTCATTGTAAGTCCTATTGTTTTGACACGTGGTGTTTTAAACAGCTCGGCAACCTGTCGCGTAAATTAGACTTGCTTTCATTTACAACTTCAGTTAGAATAAAAAAGTAGCTATAGATAGTATACATTCTTGTTTTACAACATGCGCAGTTAAAATTTTAGCTGCTTCTTTGAATTAAAACAGAAAACTAAACACCATTATTTAGATAATATAGTGTGCACGTAATTCATGATCAGGCCCTTTGTTTGTTTATACTGCATTGTAGCCGCTTATGTTAGTACATAGTCATATTTAAGTTTGTGGCAATTCCGAAGGAATAAGACCGCGTTTCCGAATCTGATTTACTGATTGACTTACAGGTAACAACTATATATCAAATTATTGAAACTTTTAAGGTTTTATTAATTAAGTTTATTGTGCATTTAATCCTTGAGACTCATAAATTTGCATGTCAAAACTCAAACTGATGTTTGTATTAAGCTTTCACGTGCACGGAGATAAAAGATAGATTTTTACATTCGCCAAACATGCATAATATAAGTCACTGAGAGACACTTTTAAAGTATCTACACTTTTCAGTGCGAATGTTTTGTCTAGTACCCTTCAGCTGTTTTTTTATTTCTTTCAGTTACACACGCAGTTACGTATTCATACGTAGAGATTACCGTTCATGTTGATTATGCTTAATGCCAGCTGCTCTTTGTTGAAGCTGACCATTCTGTGTACATCTTTTATACAACACGTTAATTTTTTTGTTTTTGTGCTTAAAATGTGATCATTATATATCTATACAGAACTAGATGTCAAAGTATAAATCTCAATTTCCTGTGACATAACTGCAGGACTATACAGCATGTATAGGGCACATTTTACCAACAAATGTAAACTTCTCCTGCATCTTTTCTTAGAGGAGCTTAAAACGCAATGGGTATAATTATTATGCTTTCATTACTTTTGAATCTAAAAAGGCACTCAGTGCAGCTATAAAAATATTTGCATACTTCTTAAAGATCTTGAAGAGCTGTGAAAGTACGGTTGATCGAGGTTAGAAATAAAGTAAGCAAGATCTAGGTAGTTTATTTTAATAGTATTTCACTAATTATAATTTTGATCATGAATATGTAAGTTCTGAGTGGCCAATAGGATTTTGCTGTCCCCATTTGGTTATCTCATTAAACTGTAGGTATGTTAAAACAGAGGTTTTAGAATTCTTCATTATAATGTTTAGCTATATGTATTAAATCTTTAAACCATGTTTCTCCCCAAGAAAATATGCTTTAATATCTGCTTCTGAGGCCATTTAATGTGAATCACTAAATCCCTGTTTTTAATAGTTCTCACTTGAAATATATACTCACATATGTGGATTCCCATTGAGATTTGAATTGAATTGCCCATGAGGAATAATATACAAAGGTCACAATATACTATTAGGAGACAGTACTTTTAACACAAACTTTAAAAATAACTCAGCTGTAAAAGGATTTAATTTTTTAATAAGCAAAACTCAAAGGTATTGTCAAAAGATATTTCTAAGAGGTTTGACCATGCATGTTTCAGCATGTCAGTATATTTTCTTGTACCTTTTGTTACATTATGTCAATTTGTTGTTGCAATGATAGTAAGCCATTATAAAAATGTTAGTGATGGTATTTATTATATGGAGAAACAAAATTTAGAGTTTCAATATAAGTTAACAATAACTTTTAAAATTGTGAATTTTTGCTCCTCTTTAAGATTTTATTTTTATTATGTTTACTAGTATATTTATTACCATTTGCATAGTTAAGATAAAGAAAATATTACGATTGGCTCTTTAAGTAGATGTTGCAATATTATTTGCATTTGAACAACTTTAGAACTTCATTTTGATTTTATTTGTTTATAATTATTTTTAAAGACTGTTTCATCAAGAAATCATGATTACTAACTTTAATTTGATAATTATGTAAACCATTTTCCTGATGAAAGATATCATCGTGACATCATGATTCTACTAGTTTTAAATAACTTCGATTCATTTAGTTGTGAAATAATTTCCATTTTGGCTGTGGACCTGGATGCATGACTGCGATTCAAATGTTTCATTTTAGCTGCTTGTTGCTGTCTTCAAACACTTCATTGTTACTACATATATATATTGTTTGTATATTCTATGTTAGAATCCTGATGAGTAAATTACATGATAATAAATAATACAGTCAACAAAATACAAAATTAAACGATTTCATGTTTTACCCAGTGATTCGACCAGGTCCGCAGCCAAATTGAAACTATATGTTGGCTAAATATTATTTATTTCTTTGCTTATATATATTAAACTTTGATTATAGTCCTGAAATCTGTGCTCGGTGTTATGAAGAAGTTTAAACTCATGCGAATCAGGGGAAAAATTGCTTCTGAATAAAGAACATCAATGCGAAGATTGTCTAAAAATTTCAAATAAAAGGAAATAAAAATGCTGCCAAAAAATTAAAGATGGTGAACACTGTTGGCAAATCTTAATCAAAACCAAATTTAAATAGAATAACAATGCAAGGAATGAAAAATCAAAACAAATTTTATTAAGTAATAGCTAAATAGGTATGGTAAGTAAAATTCACTGTCCCTGCTGTGATATAACCAATTGACTGGCTAACTAACATTAGTGTTAGTATATAGTAGTGAAGTAGTGAACAGGTCATGCACTATCAGTTTTATTATCTCTTTCCCCCCTAAGGCATTTGTCAACTTCTAGATTCTCCTTACAGTAACAATTGAAAATAAGCTGATTAGTGTTGAGAATATGAAATTTGATCATCTACCAAAAAGTCTGAAAGATGAATTCTCAAATTCTCCCAAACCAAACATAGAAATATTATGGACATAAGTTATGAGAAGTTACAAGCTAATCATTGGGCACCCTTAGGGGTAAAAGGGTTATAGGGCAGCAATGATCGATTTTAGGTCAATAGTAACCTAATTTCAAGGGTTCTGATTGGCTGAAATAGGTCAATAACTTACCATACAGACTTTTCTCTGCAGAACTTGTAAGCATTGAGCAATGTAATAGAAATCTTAACCCTTGTTTGCTCACTCTGTTCAGGAGAATATTTTGCCCTCAGTGTTTCATTCATACAAACCTCGCTTTGCTTGGTCTAAAAAAGTAAGTAAAAAATTCTCCTGGACAAACCTTGGACTTGCATTTGGTTTTAATAATGTTTTTTGCAGTTGTTTAAGATATCGATCATTATCTTAAAACTTTGATCCTGGCCATGGGCTCTCTTTCAATTTTTTCTTTTATTTTTTAGTAACAATTGAAGACTGAGCTTAAGAGACACAATGGATGGAAACAAGAACAGCCCTGATTGGATTGAGTATGCCATTTCCAGTGGTGAAGTGATTTACTACTTCAATCGGGTAACAAAGGAAGTTAAATTGGCACAGAGTATACATGCAGTAAGTAACATGGTTGTTTTTGATCAATGTGATATAATAATGTGTTCACTTGTTAACTTTTCCCAACTAGCTAGAACACATATGCATTATTTTCTTGTTAACACACATATATACATACAACTAAGGAGAATTTTAATTTTAACTTTCAATCAGTAGTTTGCTTTGTTTTATCATTTGCCCTTTTTCTCATTACCACAAGTCTTTTTGCATGCCGGCTAAGTTAAAAGGATCAAGAAAATGGCTGTCGATAAATTCGGGGTTGAAAAGGACATGATTCATCTCACCAAACTGAACTTTTCTACTGCTCTTTATGAGGTTTAACATTGACTGACCTTGTTTCTGGCTGCCAGGTTGCAATTGTGTTTAACCGAGTTTCTTTGACCGAGTTCTAACAGTGTCTTAACCCTTATCCTGCTTAAATAATGTAATATATAGAAGTGTTTCCAACTGTTGTTGAAAATTAAAGTCATAAAATCTTGACAAAATTACAGACTTTTTTGTTGAAACAGTAGACATTTTCAGAGTTTACTTGTATAGACAGAGAAAATGAACATTCACTTTGTAGGTTTTCAAGCAGTGGTTTATTCTGCCTACATCTGACACAGGTTCCCATCTATCCTGCCTATGCTACCTATACTATCTACTCTAGGATCCCACTCATCCCATGGGATCCAGTCTATCCCACATGGTGCTGGGGCACCGCCTAGGATCCTATAGCTACCTGGGATCTCACCCATCCCACTTGGTATCCTGCCTATCCCACTTAGGATCCACCTGGGATCCTGTCTATCCCACCAGGGATCTTGCCTATCCAATCCAGGATCCCACCTATCTCATCAGGGATCCCATCCATCCCACCTTGGATCCCAACTTTGTTTTACATTGGTAATAGTCAACTGGATACATTTCTAGGAAAATTCAGTAACCTTGTTTTTGACAAGTTGTTATAACTCAAGAATTGGATAGAATTGTTTCAGGTGCAATGTAATGCCACTCAGTACATGTACATGTAATTGATTTAAACTCCAAGGGAAAAAAAGGAAATTTTCAACAACTATTATGTCTTGCTTTGTTCTTAAAACATAAATATATTTTTGCAGACAGGAATTAATTAGTTGCCTTGTACAAACTGTTAAATGATTCAAAGTCATTATTTTGCTTGTTTTTTTTATTCAGCGACCAGTTGAAGTAAACACAGAGGAGGTACTTCAAAATGTTGCTAAGGCAGTTGCTAGTAGAATCATCCCTGGCATGACAAAGGGGCAGATGTTGGTAGTAGTTGACATGGGTATTAAGTTGTTGATGAGAGGACTGAAGACTAAACCTGAAAATGAACTGCTCAGGGCCATTACAAGTCTTAAAGGTTATGCACTGCAGGTACTAACAAATTATGTTTACACAAAATTTGCAAACCGGACACAGCTTTTATTGCTTATCTGACTGGTAAATCAAAAGCCTAGATTTGAGCCATATTTGCCAGACTATGAGGCAGTTTAATTGATAATCTTGAAGCAAATTTGAGTCAGTTTTGTTGTGTAATGCTTTGACTTTCAATATAAATCGAGTTGTGAGTTCAAACTATCCCCCAACCACTGTGCTGTGTCATTGAGCGAGACATTTCGTCAAAGGAACTACATGACCATAATTGTATGAGTTTCAGCTTCCAGTTGGGGTTGCTATAGCCTTCCACTTACTAATGGCCAGTGGAATCAAGTTTTCTATGCCTTAAATAGTTACAGGAATATGAGATAAAGTGCTGCCTTTGTGATTGAATTAGTCGCTTTTTGTATCTAGTTGTACAGGCATTAAAACTGTCCTCAAAGTATTACATGCTCCCGCTCTGCTCTGCTTCTAGGACATGACCACATTTTGGTCTTTTTAGCTCGACACGAAAAGCGAAGAGACATAACCACGTAACTATTTTTAAAGTGCTACTTAAACCATTTTGTCATTGATACTTTTAAAGCTCTAAGAGCTTTTCTAACACCTCTATTCAACTGTAACTGGGTAAAAGCGCTTGCGTGACAATTTCAACCGTGAAATAAGCTTTCAAAATAGTGCATCTAGTGTGACTTGCGGCTACGATTCAAAACATATGACTGCGGTTTATGACGTCACATGGTTTGAAAGGACTCAAAGCTGCTCTATACTAGCGTTTACAGTGAACTAGTGAGTTTTCGCTGAAACACTGAGCCACAAGCCATGCAAACATCACCATGATCATATGAAGTTGACCGGGAAAGTGAGATTGACCTTCGCGCCTTTCAAGTCATGTGACATCACACATGTCTAATGAGCTCAAAATTTTTGGCAGCTTTGGCACAAAAAATGGCATTTTGTCTTCGTAAATTCTTCAAGAAAAGTGGTGTATGAAAAGTGTACAAGGTCATATTTTCTTTTTTCTTTTCAGGTGTATTCAGGGCAGGTACTAACTGGGCAAAGTATGAAATCTGCAAACAATGTGACTCAAGGTGTGCCGCAGCAAAGTTTATCCATGAGCATAGCTGCTTCTTCAATTCGTGGGTCAGAAGAAATGCTCGACTTGCAAGGATATAGGATGAATACGGTTGCTGTTGCCCCTCCATTAAGGCACCAAAGCCAGTCGACAACACATACATTTTCACAAGAATATCAAGGCACTCCACAGACTAGCTTAATGTTGGAGAACCAGGTTTCGCAACTCAACATTTCCAACAGGAACAGCAATCAAAGAGATATTGGCAGTACAATATCAAGCGATATACCCCATAATGTGCCAGTTGTCGCCAATCAAACTTTTGGCTATACTACTACAGTAAACCTGGTAAATAGTGTAAGTAATAGTGACCGTATCCCAGTAGAGCAGACTCTGAATGGATTGCGGATACCCCTTTCCCATGCACCAGCATATAACAGTCAAGTTCCTCAGGCAAGTACAGTTCATCAAGGTTTGAGAAATACCGCAACTGGAGAATTATTTTCTTCAGTTGCAAGAACAGACAGAGTTGCTGCAAATCAAGGATTGAATTCAGTTTTTAATAACTTAGATGGAAACAGTCAAGGTTTTGGCAATTCGTTTGTGTCGTGGAATCAAACAAGACCGTTGGAAACATCCACAATTTCCCAGCAGTATTTTGGCCCCAGTACTTCGGTAATGAACCCAAATATCTTATCTACGAACAGTCAACAACAGAGCGGTGGTCTTCAGCAATTGGTTTCTACTGCTGCGTTTAGCACATCAGGTGCAAGCCAAACTTTTCCTCTCGATCAAGCTTCGGATCAGAACACAATGCTAAGAAACATCTCCCAGAACTATTTAGGTGCGACGTATTTAAACGGAAGTGTAAGTAACGTTCAAAAGAGCACAAGAACAGGTGCTGCAGCTTCGGGCAGGCAACGAGATTCGACAGTAACTCGAAAATCTCCCGAACATTTTTTTATTGGAGCTCTACCACTGCAACATCGACCTCTAACACCAACAAAAATCTTCCCGGCACCAAGAGCAGATAGTGTAAAATCAGTGCAAGACTATGCAGCTTCTGATCTCATTTCAAACGGGGAGAATAATAGTCAACGAAAGAACCAGTGCGTTGTTCGCATGCGTTCAAACAGTTTAAGGCCGGGTGTCGTTATCGACTCAACACCATCAGAAGAGACAGAAGTGTTACCAAGGGTAGCTAGTGTTGTCAGTCTTGCACCAATAACACGGGAAGGAGAGAAACGAGACCAGCAAGCTTTTTCAGTCAGAGACACTGCGGGTTACATAACAGATGCAACCAACAATGTTATAATACCTTTACAACAAGATAAAGTAGTATCGGGTACAACGGAAACAAGTCCCATTCAAGCAGGAATAAGTCCGTCTCCTACAAAGAACATTTTAAATGGTTCTGAAGAGCAATTTCCAACAGAGAACTGCAAAATAAATTCCAACGAAGCTAGCGCTGCTGTCAAAAAGACCCTTGGACAGATTATGAACACTCCAAATGGTTTAAAAACGTCTGCTGAAATGAAAGAGCAGATAGAAAGCTCGGAATTTATTAGGCCGGTAAGGATAAAGGTCGAACAGGATGAAGATCGAGAGGAGACTGGAGTGAGTGACTGCTTAAGGGAAAACTTGGAAATTCTATGTACTTGGGAAGCATTAAATGATGTCGAAGGAAAGTATTATTCGAGACCTGCTGTTTTGGAAACCCAACTGAACGATTCTGAAAGACCAGAGCACACTGACTGTGACTCGGGCAACCATGGTCTTCCTACAAATAACTATTTCGAAAACAACTTACAAACACCAACCAGAAATGAACAAAGTAAAGAACCATATTTAGAATCTTTAGTTGCAGAAATAACAGAGTTCGAGACATCCGATTTGTTGGGACTACGAAGAATAAAAGTTGAGGTTAACCAATTTTGTGAGGACACTAGCTTTGATGCAGACAGTGTTAACTCAGTTGCAGTTTACTACCAAGGGGAAAAAGAAGAAGCTTCTGCGAATACAGCTATTAAGAACCCTGGATCACCTCGTACATTGCATTCAGTCCAAAGTGACTTTGTAGGTGTGAAAACAGAACATCCCTCAAGCTGTTCTGTAGAAATATCACAAAATGTGAAGGAGTTTGAGACGCCATTGACGGAAAGTGGTGCCATCATTCAAAGTTCACAAACGTCTTTGCATGAGAAAGCAGATTGTATTTTGCCTGCGAAAATTAAAACCGAACCAAGTTTGGAATCTTCACTTGTTGAACCTCAGGAATGTGAAAAGCAAAACAACTCTAGAATTTCAGAAGTTAGCGAAGTGCACATCAAAACTGAACCATGTGCCAGCCCCCAACATATCAACAACATCGGTGGTAGTTTGTTGCAACTTTCTTCCAATGAATTGGGAGCGGATAAAAGAGCGCTCTCGGAAATAGAACAAAATGAAGCAAATGCCACAGCTGTTCTTGCAACGTGGAAGGTAAAGACTGAAATAGTTGATCATGGACGTCAGCCTTGTGATTCACCTTTTTTAGACCGGTCAAACAATAGCACCGGCAAGAAAGAGGTGGAACGTATCATAATTAGCGACGACGATAGTGAAAAAGAAGTTGAGGACGAATGTCATGAAAGAGATACATTTTCAGTTTACAACTTGTTAGATTATCTTCCAGCAAGTATGCTTCAAGTAACAGACGAGGAAACTGGAAAGGGTTATTCTTCGAACGAGGATGCTACCATGTCTGGCCAAGATGAAAGAGGATCTCTGGAAAACATTGAGAAAGTGTGTAACACTGACAAGAGCAAAATCACGAAAAGGAGAATAGTGGTAGGTTGTACTTCTGGTTTAATGATAATGTATAAACAGATATTCCTGGGGCATGGGGGAAAAGCTTGGATCTGTAACCGTACTAAAACTGAATTTATTGGAGGTTCGAATAATTTGTACGCAAGAAAGATTAAATATGTTTATGCAAGGTGTAGATAGTCCGAAACATCAAGCATATCAAACGACGTTTGAAGTGTTTATTCCTTGTCTTGTATACTTTGTTGTAAAAACTAAAAAGAGATAAAATCTGTGCCGTTTTGAACTTTTAGATCGTTTTTGTCTCGAGCGTTGGCCCTGGCAATCGAGACTTCAATATTCCAAACCCTAACACAGTGTTAACTTAATGTGGCAACTTGCAGTTGTACTTTTAGGGTGCTGACGTTTCTAGCGTTAGCGTTTCTTGGAGCAGTGCACAGTGCGTCGGCGATTAAGGACAATATGTGCGAGACCAGTAAAACGTAGACACTTGCAATTTTACGCGTCAAATGTTTTAGAGTACCACAGGTTATAACGTCAGCATCCTAAAACTTTCGATGATGACTATTTTGGACTATCAACCTTTTAGTTAGTCTTACAGCAACAACCGGGAAAATAAGTCAGTTATTCCCTTTAAACGACAATGTCTGTACACATTTTGCTTGTCGTTGTACCTGCTTTAGTTCCGATGCAAAATGCTTTTTTATTATTCATCGCTTAATAAAAGCCTTATAAAGATAAAGACTTGGGTATATCATATCACTCTGTTGTTAATTTTAACTGTTTAAGTAAACATATACCAGTTATGGTAAAGTTTACATTCCTTCAAAGGAATGTAATCTTTAAATGGCATAGTGTGGTTGATGATTTCAAGGTTGTCCAACAGGACTCAATGAAGACTTCCTCAAGTAAGAAAAGGAAGCAGGGACAGCAGATCTCTGATGAACAAGGTAATTCGTCAAGGCAAGCAAATATATAAGAAAACACAATTGAATAAGCTTTCTTCCTTAAATAAGAGATAACCACTCGCTTAACTAATGCTTTTATACAATTCGTAAAGAGTCTGTCACCAAGACCGGTTTGAAACTGTGTTTACAGGATCTATGTGGCCTCGTTGTGCCAAATCTTCTTGAACCATAATCCGAATTATAAAATAAACTAGGTAGAACACGCACTCAGTGATTGGGCGAGTCCTGCCCAAATCTGGATAGAAACATGAATGACGTCATCAACTGTTATTTTTTAAAAGCTTTAGAAGATATTTTACGTATTTCCATACTCTGTTGGAAACACGCGGGATTGTTGGGAAAACATGAGAAAAAGTTTTGATCACGAGCTGAAATCGAGCATCGCTCCAGTTTGTCTCATTACTTAAACTGGAAGATCACTAAGATTTTACAAACTACTTTTGCTGAAGAAAAATAATTTTATGTGACAGAATCGAGTCAATGGATTTCTTGTGTCAACAGTGACTGCTGTTCTTTACTTTTTAGCTTTGTTTTGACCTAGACTTTTTTTGGTTAGGTGCTTTGGAACAGACAACAGATGTACTTGATAGCTCCTGTCAAAGCAGAAGTTTTGGTAATACTAAGCAAGAACCTCCCTGCAGTGCCTTTGACAGCAACCTACGTTGTTACCGATGTAACTCTGTCTTTACAGAGCCAATTGCACTCCAGGAACATGATTGCAGTATTCAACAACGAAGATCGTACCATTGTGATTCATGCAGCAAAGTTTTCTCGAATGCAGTTTTCTTTGAAAGTCATACGTGTAAGACACCTAAAAGAAAGTCTGTGCACATCAAGCGTTCCAAGTCAAAGGGATTGGCGCAACCCCTGTCCAAACGTGGGGCTAGAAAGTCTCTGCTTCAAAAGTCCCGCTTGGAAGCAGGTACACTGACGCACAACTTCAGATCACATGGTAATACGAAAACAAAGAACAAGAATAGTGGAGTTTCTAAAATTGATGAAAGAACGGAAGAAATTGTTGAAGTCAGTGGAGAAGCTTTTAAGGCAAGGCAACACCGCAGACAGTTTACATGCATGAAGTGTCGTAAAACATTTAGGAATGAAGTAGACCTCAAGAAACACAAACGACGCCACAAGTATCAAAGAGATTCGAAAGAATTGCAAACGAAATGTTCCAAAACTTTTGAATATGAGAAAAATTTGTCAAATCCTAATCCAAAGCATGCCCCGGAGAAGGTACGCAGTTATTGTGAAGAAAAAACACCAGCCCCTAATCAAAATTTGCAGCAATATAGAATAGTAGAAAGTGATTCTGACAGTATTCACTCCGACGAATCTTTTGTTGTGCCAAGTGAGCCTGAAGGGAATAAAAAGACACTCGAGAGACCGTACCAGTGTGAGGATTGCGACGAAACCTTTTCAGATATTACTCTTTTGACATCTCATCAGAAGCGACACTCAAGCGAACGGCCATTTGCGTGTGATTGTTGTGATAAATCCTATGAGAAGGAAACTTCTCTTAAAGTTCACAAACACAGAAAACATGGCGAGGAGGCTTTCACTTGTACGAAGTGCAACAAAACGTTTAGTAGTGCTGATGCCCTGGAAAATCATCTTTCGACGCATGCTGTAAAGACGTTTAAATGCGATCAATGCGATGAAGAGTTTCATTTATCAGCCTTGCACGAACGTCATGTCAAAAAACATCAAGAGATAACTGGCGGGGACTTCGAATGTCGGCATTGTCACAAACACTTTGTTAACTCGTACCGTTTGCAAAGACACATGGCAATCCACACTGGAAAAAAAGTAAAATGTACCGAATGTGACAAGTTGTTTTTTGACAATCATGACTTGAAAAAGCATCTTCGAACCCATACAGGTGAACGACCGTACAAATGTAAAGAATGTGGTTGGGCATTTTCACAGTCAAGCCAGCTTTACAAGCATTTACGAAAATTACATAATCAAGGCAAGGTTGAATCAATTAGTTTGCCCAGTAGCAAAGGCGCTAAAAAGTTTGTCTGTGACAATTGTTCCCGTGAATTTGCAGACATTACTCATCTGAAACGGCACTTTCTCACGCACACTGGAGAAAAACCCTTCAAGTGCGAGTATTGCAATTTTGCATTTCGTGAAAGACACCATCTAAGAAGACATCTTGAGTCGCACCACTCTGGTAAGAGAAGAAAGAAGAAAGGAAAGAAGAGGAAGGTAGGAACGGCGGTTGGAAATGGAAAGAAAAAAAGCGTCGAT
Source organism: Hydrozoanthus sils (assembly GCA_027575215.2). Taxonomy (NCBI): domain Eukaryota; kingdom Metazoa; phylum Cnidaria; class Anthozoa; order Zoantharia; family Hydrozoanthidae; genus Hydrozoanthus; species Hydrozoanthus sils. Next base: position 17,369 of record JAOBRD020484645.1, on the reverse strand, counting down.
AAGGTTGAGACAAGGACTGGAGAGAAACAAAAATCAGTGGTTTCAAGTGCTAGTGTTGTGCGAAGTCGCTCAAACTCAAGTGACAATGTACAATTTTTGCAGGAAACAGAAAATCCCTTTTTTCCTTCCGAAGTAAATTCCCTCCCAGCGCGGGATGTTGTGACAAAACGTCGTCGATCCTCATCTGAGACTAATGCAGTGTCTGTAGAAGCAAGAATGGCCTTCAAGAAAACAGAAAACTTAGATAGCAACGCTACAAAGAGTGCGGAAGGGTCCGCTAGTGTGTCGATTGGCGCAAGCTTAGAAAATTGTCAAGAAGTAGAACATCCAACGTTTTCTTCCGAAACTAGTTCCGCACTTTCAAAGCTTGCAATTTCAAAATGCCGTCAAGCTCTTTCTGATGGTAAAGCAGCTTCTGTGAATGCAAGTGGATTCTTCAAAGATAGAAAGGCTGAAGAGCGTGTTATTGGAGGCACAACTGAGTCTTCAAATAACGTGAAAAGTTTACAGTTACCTTCCAAATTGAATTCTTTGCCAACTATGCCAGCGACACGGAAGCGCCGTCGATCCTCTGACCAGAAAAGGGTATCGCTGGATATGGAGACGAGCTCCAAAACACCACGAAGTACAAAAAGCTTTGCTGCAAATATGTCTGCTACTCCACCAACTGAAGAAATGCCGATTACAGCTAAACGCAGATCATTCCAGCTAAAATGTAACACAGCTATAGTGAAGAGTAAGCAAACAATTAAGTCGGCGCAATCAAGAAGTTCTTTGCCAGTTGATAAAGGGAAAGAAAGTGAAGAAATAGATAGTATTGTCGACAAAATGATGCAGTTTAAACCCACCACCCGGGGTACTTCCCATCACAATTACGAGAAAGTTTCACAAAAGCAGCAAAATAAACTTACCCTTAAAGTAATTGAGCAACTGCCTCTGTTAAACAGAAAGCGTCATACACCCCCTGCAAGCCCAAAGACGTTGGTGGCCCCTAACAAAGATAAAGCTATTTCACCGGACAAGTTTAACGAGCTCAGAAGAATAGTGGAGTTGAGGCGTCAGCAGGTTTTAGGAACAAATTCTACGTCGAGTGAAGGAAAGCAACCTACATCAACAAAAAAGCAAGATGTCACAAGACCATCTATAGATCAAAGTCAAAGTGAATCTGTTGGTGCGAAGCGAAAGACTATGCGGAGGAATTATTTGCCTGCTAAAATTGTAACAGAATCACTCTTAGAATCGAAGAAGCAACTTTTTCAGAAAGACAGTAGTAACGAAAACGATAAACTGTCGAACGGTAGACCCAAAACGTTGCTGTATTTACAGGAAAACGTATCTGTAACCAAGAAACTTGCTAAAGAAGATAAAGCTGAAGGTAATGACTGTAATAATGAAAGCACCATTTCTGATGAAGAAGAATTACAGCATAAGAAAAACTCCGTAGCTGCTCAAAATGAAGAGAAAGAGTCTGTGAACAGGATGGCCGTATCTTCCTTGGAATTTTCGGATGTCTTGCATTGTGAGAAAACCGACATCAGGGAGAACGAAACTAAAGGGCAAAAACAAGAGAAAGTAAGGAATGTGGCCAACATTAATACTGATCCAGAAGAGGATGAGGAGCTGATAGCAGGAGAACAACAGGATGAAGGAACAAGAAAGGGGTGTGACGCTGTGAACCAAAATAAAGGAAAAGAAAATCAAGAAGGGAAACCGCAAGAAAAAGCTGAAACTGAACAGGAGAACGTAGATGACTTAAGAGGAAACAATGTTTCTGAGAACATTGCAACGGAGAAAAATAAAAATGAAAGAGAGGAGAATTTTGAGCTTCGAAAAGAAACAGAAACGGGGGCAAACAAAAACGTACGCCCCAAAGAGAGGCAAGATCTATATGTTGGAGAGGAAGGGAAGATGAAAACAAGTTTCGAAAGGGAAGAGGAGATAGAACTTGGAATTGAAACGGAAACAGAAATCGAACTGTGCAAGAAATTAGAGTTGGAAACAAAGACAGATGAAATTCGATGTGTTGAAGACACACAAGACTTCGAAATTAGAGAGGAAAGCAATATTGAAAAAAAGCCCGAAGATGACGATGAAGAAATAGGAACGGAAGGGGAAATATATGAGGGCATTGCAATGGAAAAGCAGTGGCACAAAGATAATTTAGAAACAGAAAACACTCATGAAAAGAAAAAGGGAAGAGAAGAGGAAACTAAGAGAGTTGACCAAGAAAAAGGAAAAGTTTACCAAGGAGTTTTTGAAGAGCAAGATGATACTAAAGAAAACGATCAGACGTGTGATAAGGGAAAGGAAAGAAGCCGAAAGAAACTTGAAGATCAAGGTGAACTTAAACAAAAAGACGAGAAAATGGAACAGTGTAGCGAAGTAGGAGGAATTGATGGGGAAGAAAAAGAAGACAATCAGATGGATGATAAAGGAAAAGAAGGTAGCCAAGAAAAAGTTCAAGATCAAGGTGAACTTAAACAAAAAGATGAGAAAATGGAACAGTGTAGCGAAGTAGGAGGAATTGATGGGGAAGAAAAAGAAGACAATCAGATGGATGATAGAGGAAAAGAAGGTAGCCAAGAAAAAGTTCAAGATCAAGGTGAACTTAAACAAAAAGACGAGAAAATGGAACAGTGTAGCGAAGTAGATGAAATTGCAGGGGAAGAAAAAGAAGACAATCAGATGGATGATAAAGGAAAGGAATGTAGCCAAGAAAAAATTCAAGATCAAGGTGAACTTAAACAAAGGGACGAGAAAATGGAACAATGCACCGAAGTAGGAGAAATTGCAGGGGAAGAAAAAGAAGGCCATCATTTGAATGATAAAGGAAAGGAAGGTAGCCAAGAAAAATTTCAAGATCAAGTTGAACTTAAACAAAAGGACGATGAAATGAAACAGTGCAACAAAGTTGGAGAAAGTGCAACGGAAGAAAAAGAAAGCCTAAAAGAAAAAAAGGAGAATGGAGAAGATTCAAACAAAACTGATATAAAAGATTCTTCCTCGGTAATAGCGAGGACCACTACTGAAACTGAAACAATGGAAAGGTGCAAGAGCGACACTTCCGACCGGTCCCAACAGTGCAATGAAGTTTCATCGTCTTTCGAAAATTCGCCCCAAAGTGCACCTCTGCGACACCAGTCATCATATAAGTTAAGGGGTTGTTTAAAGTCAAGTTCTGCTAATTGTCGTCCATCTGCAAGCCAGCGAAAGTCTCGTAAAAAGGTAACTAACAACAACAAAGCCGGTGGCCATCAAGGAGCTAACCAAGAACATTTCAAACGAAGTAAGAGAAGAACATTACCTCACGGTGGAAAAACCCGCCGGAACAGAAATAGATTACCACCTGAAGGGAAATCTTCACCTTATAATAGAAGAAATAAAACGTATAGATCACCTTCATCTGGCAGAATCCACATAGAAGACTCCTGCTTCAATAACCAAAGGCATGATCCACGCTATCAAAATGATAGAGACTGGATTGAAGAAATGGACAACAAGAATGAATTTCCTTCCAGTTTCCCCCCTGATGACTCAGGTAGCAGAGATTTCATCAGGAATACGGGTTGCAGAGGCGAATCACCTTCAAGGCGAAGGATGGACATCCCAGATCCAAGCAATGAATGGTTTGCTTTAGAACCCAGAGACAACAAAATGTGGACTAGAAATGCAGATCACAGAAGTGAATCTCCATTAAGACAAAGAAGAGCGCCTTCACCGAATCCTAACAACCAATGGTCTTCCTCAGAACAAAAATATGACAGGCGGTGGAAAAGAAGTACAGATCACAGAAACGAATCACCGACAAGAAGAGGAATACATTCCTCGAACCCTGAAACCGAATGGTTTCCATCAGAGTCCAGAGATGAAAGGGGGTGGACATGTAATATGAAATGCAGAAGTGAATCACCATCAAGACATAGAACGACGACCTCGCCGGAGGCTTATAACCAGAGGTGTCCACCAAATTCCAGAGACAACAGGAGTTGGATGAGAGAAAGGGATCGCAGAGGTAAATCACCATCAAGACATAGAAGATTGTCTTCGCCAGATACTTACAACCAGAGGTTTCCACTGGGTCCCGGAGACGGCAGGAATCGGATAAGAGAAAGGGATTGCAGATTTGATCCTCCGTCAGAACGAAACATGGCTAACCCAAAGAACAGTAACCAAGATTTCCCCACAGACTTCCCTGAAATTAGGGACAGTATTAATAGTACAGATATCAGAAAAGAACCTTTGTTGAAAAGAAAGCTATCCCCAGATCCTCGCGACTCGCGGCCGCCAGTGTTAAGGAATCAAACGGAGAGACGATCAAAGTCGCCTCGGATAACCGCGAAAGACCATTCTTGGAGAAAAATTAAGGATATACCGCCCCTGTTACCTCAAAAAGAGCTTCAAGAAATCCGGTTAGCGAGGGCTGAGCGAAAAGATGAAAGCGATTTCAACCAAGTGAAACGTCCTAAATATACACCTCCAGAAGAAAAACCTGCCCCAAGTGCCCATCGACAAGATTCCTTTCAAAACCAAGCAGATGAAGAGCCCAGGGATCACAACCAAGGGCAGGGTGCATTCTCCAATGCACAAAACGCAAACAGCATCCAAGCACACCGCGGACAAGTTCAGACCAATCAGGCCCTTGAAAGACCCCCTCTTTGGAATCCACATGTTGGCCCACAGTTCAGTGGTCCACCAATGGCATTTAGAGGACCGCCCTTGGTCATCATCGATAATTTACCTCGTCCCCTGCCTTTATATTTTTTCCCTAACTTCAGAAACAGATAACTCAAATTTTCATCGAGTTATTTACCACTTTATGAATATAACTCGTTGTGTACTTCATATAGTCGCGAGTCTCTAGAGAAACGAAATTTAAAACCAGTTAGGTACTCCTCCTTTTTTGAAAATGAGGACAATTTTTTACACTTTATTTGACGTTGTTCTTTTTTTTCAAAGGTTACACAAATTATCTAATGTGTCGTGCAATCCAGATTTAACACGATCAGCTTTTTAAAATTTCATATTCGAGAGAAATTTCGTTTAATATAAACAAAGTTCTGTACATAGTTTATATGCAGTTTGCAATTTTTGTTGATATAAGTGTCTTTTTTAATCAAATCTTAAGCGTCGTACATAGTTTTTTTAGTTTTTTCCTCAATAACACTACTGGTACCTTGAAAATAAATAAACTAATACCACAAAGATGACATGTTCTTAAATTACCTTTATTTCTGGAATGGCATAAGCCGTTTTCACTCGAGGAAAGTAAGAAGAAGAAGAATCTTGTCACCCAGATGCTTTTGTTAACCCAGATGCTTTTGTTAACCCATCTTTAAAGGCAAGAGTCAGCAGATTTTTAATGAAAGAAATATAGCAATCGATTTATGTACACGTAATAATATAGGTTCTAACTTAAAGCCTGGTATATACAAGAAGAATAACTGAATCGTTTCCTTGCGTGGCAGAGAGCTCGAGACAGTCGGCCAATTTTTTTGTGAGAATTTCGTCTCGCGACGCGGCGAGGCAAATATCAGTGATATTTGCAATGCAAGTTTTTCATAAAAAAATCGCCGCACATGAGAGGAACAGCTGTGCTCATTGCCTGTCGTCTAGTGTCCGGCAGAGCTTTTGTGAGAATTTTGCCTCGCGAGGCTACAATGCAAATATCAAACTTAATTCGCTTTGAACGGCCTTTCTGTATTACTTTCTGTTTTCAAACTAAAGCTCAAGGCTTAAAATTCTGCACAGGAAAAAGATATGGAAAATTGTGGTGTGGATAGAAAATTATAATTTATCAAGAGTCCGTGATTACAACAAGTAATGAGAGTTCTATAGAGCGAACAAAACCAAAATAAGTAAATATCTTGAAGCGTTCAGCTACTCTAGGGGACGTCTACGCTATCTAAAGTGTTTGCGTCGTCTTGCTCAGAGCTGCAGCCATTATTGCTTAGCAGTTTTGAGGGAAAACCCGAGTCAGCAGACTGCTGGTGTTCCGCTAACGGCAGCGATGCGTGCTTGCTTGTTTCGTTCGAATCTGTATGTGGTAGCCCGTCAGCGCTGAAACGTTTCTCAACTGGGCCTATGTTTTCCTCGGATCCTTCGCTAAACAGTATGATTTCGCCAGATAGCTTGGGTGCAAACATTTTTGGCTGCCCTTCGTGCTTCTGCAAAAAAGTATAAATTAAAGTAGTTGGAAGCTGCCAAGTTGGGTTAGAAAAGAATCAACAACTATAATCTGTGCCAGAATCTGGAACACCATAATCGATTAAAATATTTAGAACCAACTACATTTTTCATGTTGGCATGAAAGTTGAAGTTTACAAAAAGTATTTGCCAATTCAAAGACGAAGAATATTTTATGAACCCATAAAGAAACACGAAGCAAAGCCCAAGAACAATTAATTTTGGTAACATCTTTGCTAGCTCCCCATTATAAAATACCCCGTCATGCGCCAAGAAAATCTTTTACGCGCTGCTGCTCGACACCAGGCAGTCGCAGTGGACGCCGGATGGTCTGGCATGATGGCGATCCTTGCCACTGATGTAAACTAGGTTTAAATCCTTGGTGAGTTGAAACGTAAACAAAAGGTAGGCACTCCGTAAACACGAGAAGACCAGCATTGGGTCACAGCCCGTACTCGTTTAGCTATGATCTATGACATTCTTTGACATTAGGAGTCACGGGAGAACAGACAAAAGGACTCGAGGTCCTCTTTGAAGTCTGCCACCCGGGACCTACGGTTTAACGTCCTTATCCAAGAAGACGCAAAGGTCTAACCGTTTGCAGATGTTACAGCAAAGGCAACACCTCGGTTATTTTAAGACCCTGAGTGAAGGTCCGGCACCGGAGGGGTTGGCGCAATGGAAAGATCTCTGCCTCCCAATCCTGAGGTCCGCGGTTCGATCCCAGTCCTGGGAGACGGTTAAATATTTGGTATTAACGGTTAAATATTGATATTTCTTTTCCACTAAAGACCACTCAGCTTTCCAGCCCTCGGGCGCTGCTTGTTGCGCCTTTATATGCTTCCAGTCCGCTGGGTCATTGTAAAGCGCCTTTGAGCATGTACATGGAAAAGGCGCTATATAAATGCACCACTTTACTTTTTACTCACTTTACACTGGGAACCGAACCCGGGCCTCCCGCACAGCAGACTGGCGCCTTAACAACTGGGCAAATCAGACGGCGTTATGTTTACTCAATTTTGTAAAGTTGATCAGATTGAAAAGCAGAACAAAAACAGATTGCCAGTCTAACAGACGTGTTTTCTGAAACCTACTCTTTGCTGGACCTCGTTCCTCAGGATAACCTGTTGATATTCTCCCTCGGTTACAGTTGGTGGCGAAGGTGAGGGGACTGGGTTCGAAGGCAATGAACGCGAACTGTGCCTTTGGACAATCTGCTTTATCTTGGCTCTAGGACTTGCTCGCCGTGATGTTGGTGGGGTCACTGTTTTTCCGTAGGGATTCTCATCGCTAGTTTGTACATCTGTCTTTTTATGGCTTGTCTTCTCCTCACCCTTAAGGCAAAAACATAATAAAATCTAGTAAGTAACTTTGTTAAGCTGAATCATTTCTCAAGCAAAAAGACCTACTAAACCGTCGCTTATCCTTGATTTCCAGTTTTAAGCAGATGAGAGACTTTGACTCTCCCTGGACAGGTCACTAATCCATCACAGGTTAGCCGCCAGCAGAATTATAAAGCTGAGTAGACTGTAACAAGTCGTGTCAGGACATAAATTATTTGACCGACCTGGGGCTCAAATTCGCGACCCTAAGATTATAAGTCTAACACGCTTACCACCCGGCTACTGCTGCATTTGTGTAACTGTGCTACTTATTTCACCCTGATCCACCTCTAGGCCATCTAACTGAGACTAAACGAGGCTATTTAACCTGTTTTATTCAACAGCGAAGTAAAAATTATAGTTACAACCAGATAACATGCCTGGGGTTGTTGTCGACTCAATTCTGCGTGGTTAGTGGTATACAACCCATCGCTGTTAACGCTTGGTGGAGAATCCGACGTGCGGCTACCTACAGGAGGAGGGGTTGAGTTTCTTGTTGGAATGGAAGGTAGCGTCTGTGGAAACAGAGGTGAAGGAAAGATTGAGGATTACCATATGAAGAAACAATTGGCCATAAAAAGAAAAAAAAAATCGAAATGAGTGCTATGCCAACTTGCGGATAACAAAGTACTTACGACGCATTAAACTTTTGAAACAATGTCGGCCCAGGCACATTTTGTGCTTCCCTCTTTAAATACCTGGTTTAACCTTTTTGGCCCTGTTCAATTTATCAATATATATCTTCTCCTTACAAAACTCATACAAAATGACATAAAAGAGAAATGATCAAACAGAGAAATCCTCTGCAGATAAGTCGGGAGAATCTAAGAACACGTGTTTAGGGCTGAAAGGGAAAATGGCAAATTTCTTTCCAAACTACACCCCTAACTGCCATATTCAAAAGCGCTGCATGCGGATGAAGTTTTGTAACATTTTAAATCTTGTTACCTGCTTATACCTTCCTTTGTACACGTGACCATCGGAACCCTGCAACATGTCGATAACGGACACTTCACGTGACCACTTTGGAGTTTCTTGAGAAGACGATTCTTCACGCGCTGCAGTCAAAGTTGGACAATGTGTGAAAAACTTAGACGCTAACTGTAAACCCTTCACTCATTTACCAACATCTAAAATCTCCTTGCATTCATAATTTAAAAAAATTGGTATAGAGAATACAAAATGTGATCGGCTTAAACTTCTTTTTAGACGAGTTTCTCCCATTGAGCAAAATCGTAGATATTAAGAATTTCACCTCAATAGGAATAAAAGGGTTACCCGTAATTTCTGGACGTTAGACGGCCAGTATAGGCCAACAATTACAAGACATAACCTGACCTCTACAAGATGCCTCCCTTACTATATCTCTAGTTTTAGAAAATTGATCAAATGAAAACTGACAAATTTCATAGCTGATCATTACAAGCCCTACTTTGACACCCTTCAAAACTTTTACTTCACTTTGATTTTCCGCAGAATTGTCCTTGCTTTCAACTAATCATTCGCACACTGTGCACTGCGTTATGGCAACGTGATAAAAAGTAACGCCATCAAACAATATCCACGACCCACAAATAGATTTTATCTCGGTTGTTCCTTGAAATGTCTCGACGGACGCTACTCAATGAGCCGCCACATGATTTTCGCTTAGCCGGCGGTTTTATATTTCATTCGTGTTATGTCATTAATTCGGATCTCGCTTATAGTACTAAAGAATTAACAGGGTGGGAAACGCCGAACCAAACTATTGTCTTCTCGTCTGCTAATTAAAACGGCCAAATTTGACAGTTGTAATGGGACAACGATGACAGATTCCCTGGTTACGGCCTCTTATAAAAACAACCTTGACTCGCACATTTTCCCAGCGTGACAGCAATACGAACCTGCCGAATGTCACGAAAGGCAAACATAAAAACGGTCACTAGTATTTCTATATACTGATCTTATCCTAGCGTCTGTGTCCCCAGTAACAAGGAAGACAACGACGGCCAAAATCACACTTCTTGCCCTTTTCTATCTCGTAATGCTTGATTTCCTTTTTTGTTCGAGTTTCACTTTGTGAATAGAAAAAGCTTGGAATTTTTTTTTTTTTTAAAGTAAAGAAAGATTAAGAAAAAAATTCTGTAGATCGTTCAATAAGTCTTAACTGAACTTCAAAATCAAACTTTTCACAAAATTACAAGAACACGGCATGAAGTTGGCCCACACGTACGTTCCAGCGTGCAGCTATTTCACTTACTATTGTTCTATACCGCTGTTGTCGGCATCCCCGTCCTCGTTTCTTAGGGTCTCTGTTACCGATAGTGAAGCACCGGTCCACGTGCATGTGAACAACTAACTAGACATCGATCTTCTGGGGCATAATTGTTTCAGTATTCATCATGTCCGTTGGATGCAGCAAGTTTAATTTCACTTTCGACAGCTGCCTACTCGGGCGATAAGCGCTAGGCTGTTGTCGATTGGGCACTTGTTAACAGTTTCGTTACATATTCAGAGAAAAAGTTTTTTTCCTATCAACACGGTAACACGAGCGAATAATTTATGTTGCTACCTTTGTTTGTTTTTTAAATCTCTTAATCTTTCGCATAAACTTTGTCTCTTGTCACCGTCGCGAGCGTGAAGCTGTTTTGACTTTCGACCTAAAAGAATTAGCAGCCAAGTGTATTCCGAGGAGCTAGGGGATTCCATCAAGGCACGAGCAAAGGGCTATTCACTGATCCACTAACAAATTGGAACCATCAAAACTCGCAAGACTTGCAAACATTGAAACCTACCTGCACTGGACAGTACGTGATTTAGCTGAGTTATTCGTGCTGGACGCCGTAGCTGGTTATACATAACAGTATGACTGCCACCGCAAGGTCGACCCGACAACATGAAGTCTCTGACTCTAAGTGCGGAGTTACGATCTTCCCGCCAAAGGCCTGGTACAGAATAGTGTGTTCGTTGGAAATGCCGAATCTGCAGAGTTAAAACAAACGGTTATGGCCATTTCCATTTGAACATTCTGAAAAAGATGGCGGCTGAACATCTTACCACAATGCTTTGCGCAATGAGTTGAAAAGGAGGGCATCCAGACGTTGTCCTCAGCAAAACCCCAAAGGAATCGGCAAGATCATCGCAGTTTACACAGCCGAACTCATCCTTGCCTCGATGGAATTGAAACCTCATTTGCTCTACACAAAAAACGCCAAGGGTAGGATAAACTTTTTGACAAAGAAAAAATTTAATTCCATCGAGTCGAGGAAGAATCCAAAATGAATCGGCAAGGTAATCACAGTTTCCATAGCCGATTTTCCATAGCCGATTTCGATTGCAGGGTTCTTCCCCTTTGCTCAAAACAAAATTCCAGAAATTTTCCAGGTAATTTCAAAGTATGCTGAAAATTCTCAAGGTCACGATATATAGAAGACACAGTAAGAAAAAGTCAATTCGAGCACCAAAAGTACGAACTTTCTTCCAGATTTTTTTTTACCCTTTCCAAAATATATTTTTGCCTAGTATATTCAAATGGGGTTTAGTCAAAAACCATTTAAAATGACGTCGCAACTCAACTTTTTTCGGAAACACGAATATTGTCGTGCGAAAAAAACGCCATTTCTTTCTCGAATACTGAGATATTTCCATGTTAACGGCGGTCTCTCGTGGAATGGCGAAAGTATCTAGAGGGAGAGCTAGAAAGAGAGTCTCTCTCTCTCTCTCCCTCTCTTTTTGCCCTTCCACGAGAGACTGCCGTTAACTGGGAACTAAAACATCGGCTTTCAGACTTACTTGGTCCATTTCATAAGAAAGGTAAGGTCCTTTGGATTTCTTCATGCGGATGCTTTGTGCCTGAGGCAATGATGGCTGGGTTCTGTCTTTTATTCCAACTTCCACCGGACGATTACAAGAGATACAGTTAACTGATATTCTTCTTCTTAGTCCGGCCGCCTCAGCAGGACTCATTTTGGCTTCTTGTGCAATGCGGTTTCTGGATTTTTGTATATCTGAAATGCGACATTCTGGAAACAAAACAGTTGGATAACAGACTGTTACACCCAATGTCTAAACTGATGTCTAATCCCAACTTCTATAATTAATTTATGTAAATATCAGTTTAAGAAAGAAAAACGACAATGTTTGTTCAGCACTTTAAAACCTAATGGTTGCAAGACTTCAAAATTTAGTCTACGCATTGCCGCTTAATTCTTATATTGACCGTCTATGAATCAGCACCGTTAATGCTGTTCTGTGACGTATTCTATCAGTCCAAAATGAACGGACGTACCATGATTGGTCAAAGCGTAGAATTCTAGACTAGCATTAAGCTCTTTTTAGGTTAATTGTGCATTTGCATATATCAGTTATAAAATGTCAAATTGCAAACACCTAAATAATCTTTCAAAGCCTGGAAGGCCTGGCCATCCATTTTCCCTTTCAGATCTGAAGACAGCTTCGCCAGTGCTTGCTTCAGCGCCATCTCTTCATTCATGTACTCGTCCATCTTCTGCATTGTCTCCCTCAGTCCTTCTCCCAATGTGTTAAAAGTGTCGTCAAATGTTGCCAGGCTGACTTTGCTATCCAGAGCAATCTTATCTGCTTTTATGTCCATCTCCATTGCAACGTTTTCTTTGTTGGCCTTGTTTTCTTGTAGCCGTTCCACATAGTCATAGAGAACATCAATGTGTTCCTAAGGAATATGGTAATCGAGTTTAATATTAACCAATCCACTAGATAAAACTTATCGTGCGCTCTGATTGGTCACATACTTGTCTATTCACTGTACAGGATAAGAAGCCAAACTGGCGTCATATTTTGCAACAGTTACAGAATGCGAAATGTTAGCGGTAAATGAAGAAACAACAAACGCAAAGAAAATCTAAAATTGCATCATCTGCATTTACTGCATGGTACGATGGTACGAAGAAAACTATTTTCCTTCTGAACTTACTAAAAAGTTTAAAATGTTCGACTATCATTAAGCGCACTTGTAGCCATAGATTTAAAAAGTAAATCGCGTTTTTTCTGATTTTGAAAGTAAGATGCTGCTATATCCAACTGATTGGTAAATATGAGGGTACTCTCAAGGTCAATACCTGGTGACAGATATATTCTTTGAAGCTTCGTTCGTTGTATAATTTATATACAAATACCTCCCTTGATTGTACAATGTGTTGGTTAGCGAATCTTAAACTTTAGACCAAAATCTACCATCTTACGCTAAGCAATGTTTTGGGCTGCCTCGATTCTCCACCACTTGAGTACAACAGATCAATGTCTCTGGACTGGTAAAGTTGAAGTTCAACAACGGACTTTTTCTAGTAATAGCTTATTTGTAAAGAATTTATTATAGAACAGTACCCCGATCCTCTACCACCTTGAAAAATTAACAAATCAAGGCGTATGAGTTACTGCAAGATACTCAAACAACTGGAACAGTGCAGTCGTTCTTTAGACATTGCTAAACATGAAACTAGCATACTAGGGTTTACCTGCTTCCTACTCAGATCTTCTACTAGCTGAGACTGTCTCTGTTCAGATTCTTCCGCAATTTTCTCCTGCTCGTTCTGCAGCTCATACAGATGCCCCCTTAAGGTGTTCAGCTCCTTGCTATCGAGCCCCGGATTGGGTGTGGTCCTTTCAATTACTGTTGTCTTGTTACTCTGACGTGCCATCATTGCCATTTTTCGCCTCACTCCATTTATCTGGTCTCTGTTGTCTCGAGCCATCTGCTTGAGCTCAGCAAAACGATCTTTGTCTGCAATAAGAGAGTAGCATTACCGCATTTGTTGAGTGTATTATTGAAAACTTATTCACCGAGGGCGAAGTGAATATCTGGAAAATAATCTCCGAGATGAAGTAGATGATATTATTTACAACCGAGATGTTCACCGGGCCCGAGTTTTGTCTTTTACTAGTTAGAACAATTGTCATAGTGATATTACAATACTTTGAAAAGTGTTATCCCGAACTTTGTTGAAGCCTCAGTGCTTTTTGGAATACCGTTTCCTTCAAGTCGTTTATCTCTACCTACTAAAAAATCCACAAAACTCGAGGCGGCCATGTTGAAAGTTTGCTCTCATGCTGGCTATAACCACCTAGCGCAAGCTGATTATAGCTGGCATAATACTCGAGACTCCACCAATGAGAGCATCGGAAGCTCTATAATCCACATAGTTGAAGCATTCTTCTCAGTTTCAACAACAAACTAAAACTCATTGGCGCACTAGGCAAAGGCCTGTCATGGCAGGCATTGAAGTTGATACGTAAAAAAAACCCAATCAAACTCCACTTGAAAGTGTCTCAAAGAAAGTTACTTTTAGGCCCTTTCCCGCCAGAAGTAAGCGCTGTAAAAGGAAAGGATGAATACAGAGATTGGAAACGAAAGATGTTGAGAGCACTGATAGCCACATCAAAACTTACAATGAGTCTCAAAACATGAAATTCTAAGCGTACCTTCCTTACCACATTGCGGTTCCTGGCGTTAACCTTTTTCCTCTCTCAGAAAGGAAGTCTTAACTACCAACCTATTTGGTGAAGCCCTATAAATTGACCCTAATTCTTGTACACCAAATCTGAAGTTGACAATAATGGATAGATTTAGACTAATGTAACTGATATTATACCCTCTGTATATTATAATAATGCTTCAATCCACTGACCGATAACAACTCATAGACTTATGTCATGCTGCTAGATGATGTCCGTAATCATCCGCAAAACTCTTATAAACAAATATCAAATTAGAGCTTTGGCAACGTTTCTTTACAATCTAAAGTGAAGACGGCAATAATTAAGTTGCAAAGTTTACCATGGAAAAGTTAAACGAAAGATTTCAATATTAAGTTTGATGCAAAAACCAACGAGCGCTGAATTCGAAATCCCGATTGCATTACCTTCCCTCATTCTCTCTAGTTGTTCTTGCATGTCGTCTGACATGTTCCACTGATCTTTGTCAAGTTTTCTAGGCAAGGTTTTCGCCACTCGTACTAACTCTCCCCTAAGCTGCTGCTGGGTTGCTGTAAGATTAGACACCTCTTCAGCCACTGCCTCGTGTCTGGCCGTTAGCTCCCCAATTTGTTGAAGACACTCGAGCATCTCATCTGATGGATGCTCGACTGCTGAAGTTGGCTTGGAAATATCTGGACTTCCAACCTAAACAAAAAACCAGGGCAATTTTATGAAGAATTCCGAAAAATAACCACTTGTTAATCATTTCTAATGGAACTTTAGGGCCACGTTACACCAGCATTAGATTCTCAGTAATTTTTTTAACATGTCAAGTTAACAGCCATAAAAGGACATATGATCTTAGGTCTTTGAACCACAGTCACCTTGAAGTATATTTCTTTTTATACATGGGACAACGAAAAGCTCACTTTGCGGTCCGTCCTCCTGAGATAAGATCAAACTCTAAGTAAAACCTAATACCTTAAGCTTCAAAAAAAGCGACGATCGGCCATGAACATACTGGTCAATAAGTAAAATAAAAACGTTTAGTCGAATTTGGATCGCGTTAAGCGCCACTAACACCAGAACCCTCTGAGTAAGTTGTCAACATTTAACTTCTTCTTATACAAGAAATTTGAAACGAAGACTTGGTTTTTTGCAAATGACAATTGATTGAACAAAGCAACTTCTGAAGATGGAAAGTACAGCTTGAGCTCTACTTGGGAGAATTTACCAATAAAATTGGAACTGAAAGGGTCAAGAAAAGTGCAGTGGGGTATCAACCAAAAATGCATTAAGCCTAACGCCGGAAAATGTATATTTTAATTACGGAAGTATTCTGACGATTAAATTTTGGGATAACGTGCAAGAAAGGGTCCGAACATTTAATCATCCAAAATATTTAACTTCCGAACATTAAAATGTCCGAAAGAGTTTCAAATAATGATTGATTATAATCTTAATTACTGACATGCCTACCATTCTAGCCTTTATGTATAAATAGTTGTTTATTCATGAACTCAGAGTTAGAGAGAGAACGCACAATTAATACGGTGTTTTTAAAATGTCCGAAATATATTGTCCGAAAATTTAAGGTCCGAATTAAAGTACTGACACTCAGTTCTTGAACCGAGAATCGATAAGCAAGACCCAGACTTCTTGATACAGAGCACAACACGCCTTAGCTTCATTAGTCATCAAGAGGACGACTATAGTGCCTAAGAATGGTTGGCTTATGCAAATTCTAGTCATCAAAGACAACTAATATATCGCAGACACCAACTTCCGCTAAATTAAATTTATTTCCCGACTGAAACTTTAATTTAAATTAACAAATTTAATTCCCAGACTCTTCCACACCTTAAAGATTCAGCCGGTATGCGGTCTAACTCTTAATCTTCTATCTCGTCCGCTGATCGTGGAGCTTTCCATGACATGAGATATACCATCCAAATGTTTTAATGATTAGGAAGTGAGTCAATTTACAGTATATTTACATACCTGTGTGCTGCGAGAAACGGCAGTCTTAGGGGGTGTAGGTGTTGATATTGGGGTCTGGTTTGAACTAAAAGGAGCTGTTCTTGGCCGGCACTCAGAGCTACCATCTTGATTGTTATCAATCATAACGACAGCTTGAGCAGATAAAGGTTTCTTTTTCACATTCAGAGCTTCCTCGAGTGCTGGCCACTTAACGTACTGTTTCAACTCGTCTTTTGTAACAAGGTTGTCTACACTTTTAAGAGCCTCTGATAACCTGCCAAGATTACGAAAAGGTTCTTGCATATCTGCTTGCTTCTTTAGTCTTTCTTCAAACCCTCCTTCCTAAAACAGCAATTCAAGAAGTTCCTGATATGACATCTATGATCCAATCATTGAGCAAAAAAAACGCAAAACTGAGTAGGCTGAGAAAACTGCTGAAGAACCTAGATTTGAACCTACAACCTATATGTGGTACCTGAGCAAATAAATTCTACCAGAAACATCGATCAGGTGTATAATATACTTCAGCAGGATTCATACGTAGACTGCAACTGGAAAAAGTCTGTGGTTTTTAAAAAGAGTATCTGAAAAATTGGAAATCGTCTGGAAAACATATTCAAGTATAAATATCTACTTTGTACGCTCTCTTAATGTACTGTTTTCATTCTTTAAATCAGAGGAGCAATATTAAAACTAACACTACGGCACTTGCACGTCGTGCACGTTCACAATAATTACAAGTATGAAGTGTAAGAACAAAAAGGGGAAAAAATCAGAAAAATGATATCGGAAGTGATATCGAGTTACAAGGTCAATAGATTATTGAGGCTTAGAAAGGTTAAGTTACTCTTCACAACTGTATATACATATTGGTGCTTGGGCAAAACTTGAGCTCATGAAACATTTTTAAAAAAGGGTTAAACATTTCACAATCAGAAATATACACAGGTTCATTGAGTTCACATACCTCCATCATACTTTTCAAACGTTTCATTTCTTCTGTTAGTCCACTAACTTCACTCTGAACATCCTTAAAACTGTGAGTTCCTCCCCCCAAAAATTCATTTAGAATAGACATGATTCTATCTATGGCTTCTTCTGCTGCTTGCAAACGACTGTTAACTTTCATAAACTGCCACGCACTCATCAGCCATGTCTAAAATTTCAATTTCAAAATAAAATTATTCATCATTAGGTAATTAAACTAATTTTTCAATAAATTAGTCAACAAAGTTAAACTTCAGTATTATGACACCTCTCATCTATAATATGCCTCTTTTACATATTTATATATATATATATATAATGCTAATGTAAATTGCAGCTACAACTTCTTTTGCACTTAGACTGAACTCTTTCCCTCATTGTATTCTCTTCAGTCTCCTAGCCACTTCC